>OX243814.1:11633005-11857714 GCA_945859605.1 Lumbricus rubellus | reverse complement strand
AGAGCTCGACGATATGACATCATGCTGTATATGCACCGAGGTTTTCAAAGATCCGAAAGCCTTGCCATGCATTCATACATTCTGCATGAAATGTCTTCAAGATGCAGCGCTTAATACCAACAAAGGACCTGGAGATGAGATGCCTTGTCCAATCTGCAGACGAACGTTCAGGATTCCAACAGAAGGGTTTCATGGACTTCCTAAGAATTTTTTCATTGAGAACCTCATACAAGTAGCGAATGTTTCAGAAAGGTCAGGGCCTTCAAGAGCTGCTCTATGTGATGCCTGCCTGGACGAAAATAATGAAGACTCTGGTAAAGAAGTTCCTGAGGCTGACACATTTTGTGTTGATTGCAACCAGAAGTTTTGCGAAGAATGCTGCAGACAACATAGGAGACTAAAGCTGACGAAAAACCATAAATTGATACGGATAGATGGTGACCAAAATGTGGTGACAGATCTGGTACCAAGTGTTTGTGAACTGCACGAACAGTATGTTCAGAATGTATATTGTGCTGATTGTAAATTAGTCGTATGCGCCATGTGTTTCATTGACGACCACAGTAATCATAAAGGCTCACATGTTAATAAATTCGTAGATGACTTCCGGAAACAGATTGAGAGCCATACTGAAGCAATAAACGAATGCAGATCTAAAGCCGAGACTACAAAAGCTAAGATAGTGAAATTGAAGGAAGATTTTCAGAAAGGGGTTGAAAACTTAGAATGCGATGTGGAGAAGAGAACAGATGAACTGAGACAATTTACAGTGAGACATGCCGCTTCTCTTCTACAAAATCTATGTTTAATACGGCAAAGCAAGATGAAAGAAATCCAATTGGCAACAGATGATATTGATGCTTATCTACCGAGTTTAGAAACTTATAATTCTTATTGTCAGACAATAGTGGCTAAAGGATCAGCTAGTGATATCTGTCGCGCATTTGCTGACTTATCTTCAAGGGCTCTGGAGTTGAAAGATCAATGTCAACCTATAATTGAAAGAGAAATTCAGTCTTTCAATTTCTGCTTCAGAAATTCAGAACTCGAACAGTTCCTGGAAGACAACTGTGACAATTTGATTGGAGAAATTGAAGGTGAGCGATTTCATAAATACTAAGGACCGCACCACATAGATTTAGGCTTCAATAGTATAAATGTAACTGTAAATTACGCATTGACAGTACTTAACTTGCCATGCAGAAAATAATGTAAATGAGGCAAAGTGAGCCACACCAAAGATTTAATTGGATAGCAGGGAACTAAGACAAGCGCTTAGTTTTGTGTGAGAGTGTAGGACCTGGCATTGACCAGAATGGAATATGCTGGACTTTAAGTGCCAGCGGAGCAACCTAGTTTTCAGATCTTATGAAGATAATCTAAAATTCATCGTGACCATATTCGTGACCGTAATCTAATCGTAACGTTTCTATAATTTCGAATGGAAAGTCGAGGAATGATGGACAGAGTAGACTGTGGAAGGTGATGGTGGGTGACACAATGACAGAGTGGAATTCAGGTCGGAGATCATTCCAGAAGCGTGGTGCAGTGTTTGATATGGTTCGGTTTGAGAATTTGAGATGACCTGTGACCGGAGATCGAGAATAAGTGAGACAGGCAGATGATCGGGTAGAGCGGGTTGGCTGGTTGGTGAAGAGTTCACGAAGATATCTTGGCTGAGAGCATATTAACTAATTTAAGGTGTTCTGTGTTAGAGATAGGATTTTGAGATGAATTCGATGTAGCCTACACTTGTAAATGTAGAGAAATACAAGTTACTGTTCTTACATTCAGTAGAAGTGGCCCGAAGTGAAATACAAGTTACTTTTTCTACTTTCAGAAGAAGGTGACCAGAAGCCAAAGAAAGCAAGTAAAGAAAGTCAATCAGCAGAACTGAAAAAAGAAATCAAAATCGAAAGAGCAGAGAAAAATAAATTTATATTATACAATGAACAACTAAAAATCAACATAAAAACAGAAATGCAAGCTAAGAAGAAGCTCGAAGAACAAGTGAACGTGTATAGAACGACACTCAAGACATCAGAAGAGAATATAAAGAGACTCAAGGAAGAACTGAAGTCAATGAAAACAGGTAAGAAAATCGAATGATCCGTCTTTCTAATCCATTAACTTTATGCAAATCGATGGTCGCTTAAAAACGTCGTTAAAGTTGTAGTTTATGTGAGGCAGAAGTCGTTCACTTTTCACAAGCTTCATTTCCGTCACTTCCATTACTATGACTTCAATGAGGATGCGCTCAATTAGCTCGATCGGTATATAGATCTTGCAACTACAGGAAAAGTAAAGACGTATCAGACGTTACAGCTCCTAACTCAGTGCATACGACATGAAAGCACCATTGAGTCCTCGGCAGTGTTTATTCTAGTCGGGCGTCTGTTTTTTTTTGGGTGGGGGGATTCATGTTTCTTAGACGGACAGGGTCGACACCCATTTTCCAGTATTTTCTTCTGACCTTTTTTAGTCTTCGTCTTCAAAATAAAAATAAATATTCAAAATCCAAATCCCGATCGCAAATTCTGATCTTTGAATCTAATGGCCTTCTAATAATGTTTCATATATTTTCTTTTACCAAATAGACGTGGACACTTTTCCATATTATAATAGTAAATAATCCCATGGTAGGTCTATCACGGTTTATTAATTATTAGGTCTACGGTTGTTATAATGCGATATACAGGGTGGCTCCAAAAAATACCCCACCGGATAAAATGCAATATCTTCACAACCCATTGACATTGTTCTTCGAAAATTTCCCAATTTGTAGGGAATGATTTTCCAACAATCCCTGAAAGTTTCACTTTAAAATTTACATGTTTGCAAAAGTTACAGCTGTTTAAACTTTCAATTCCGTTTTTTCGAATTTCCGCGGAAAATGAACGTCATTTGTTATTTCCATGTCAAATAATGTCACCTTTCACTGCCACCTCAGGAATCCGTTTTGCAGTTTATCGTAAAGTATGATGGGAGTGTACATTCCCTGCTTTAATACAAGCTCGAATTCTTTTTGTGAAACTCGGTATGGGCTTGTTGATCGACTCCTCCGGCAACTGATCCCACATTACCAGCAAGACTTCCTTCAGCCAGCCAATGTTCTCCAAGTTGGGATGAAATGTCTAGCAGAGCTCCAAATATGTGGTAATCAAGAGGGTTAAGGTATATTGAGTTTATTGGTCATTCGTGTTTGTGAAAAAAAATTCTGCAGTTGATGGCAATAAGGTAGCGTCATCATAACTAACCTTGCCGTGTGAGCAAGCAGGAAGACAGTGTTCGTTTGGTCTGACGGAAAAAGCGCGATGTTCACGAAATTCGCTTGGTAGTCGCAAAGGTAAAGTTTGCAAAGCACATCATGGTTTCGGCATCAAATCTGCTGGCGTGTGTTACGGCTGCAAGGAAAGACTGCACTTCATCCCATTCAGTAGGCTAGATGTCAAACTTACCGTTGAACTCTGTTACCCAGACTCATTGAAGACTGCAGGTATGTTCTAACATTTGGTTTTATTTTCCAGCAGGACGGTGCGCCTGCTTGCTAGCATGGCAGGGTTGACTATGATGATGCCATCTTATTGCCATCAACTGCGGTAAATTTATTGGCACAGCTGAATGACCATCAAACTCGCCAGACCTTAACTCTTTTGTTTATTACGACTGGGAACCTATGCTGGAACGATGCAAGACATTTCATCCCAAGTTGGAGAACATTGGCTAACTGAAGGAAGTTTTTCTGCTAATGTGGGATCAGTTGCCGTAGGACTCGATCAACAAGGCCATACTGAGCTTCACAAAAATTATTTGATCTCGAGTTAAAGCAAGGAATGGACACTCCCATCATACTTTACGATAAACTGCAAAACGGATTTCTGCGGTCGTGGTGAAAGTGATATCATTTGACATGGAAATCTACAAGTGACGTTAACTTCTCCGCGGAAATTCGAAAAAACTACATTGAAAGTTTAAACAACTGTAACTTTTGCAAACATGAAAATTTTAAATTGAAACTTTCAGGGGTTGTTGGAAATTCATTCCCCTACCAATTGGGAAATTTTCGTAGAAAAATGTCAATGGGTTGCGAAGATATTGAATTTTATCCGGTGGGGTATTGTTTTTGAGCCACCCTGTAGATCTGTGTAAAAAGCTCATGTGTAATTTTTTATGACTGGATTATGTCACTCCTAGAAGAATAACTTCCTCCCACGAAGATGCACAGATCAAACACTGGTCCCCGGAAATTTAATACGGGGATGGAGTTTAGTTGTTTACAGATGACCAAATTTCATAAATATTTTATAAATAAAATTGTCAGTAAATTTCAGCTGTTTTCCACCGTTGGCCCTTGTTGGTTTTGGAAACTTGCGCATTGCACATGTATGGATACACTTTGCATTGTGTGTCTTCATCAACCATCGCCGGAGTAGACCGTGTCTCAACCATGAAGATTCTTAGAGTGAACGTACAAGACGATCTGGACAATTCTACTCGCATCGATGGAATATTGGAGTCCTGTTTCCGCTCCTTGTATGCCTTTTGTGTCCTGAAATCCCATGGCCTCCATACAACCGCGCTGCATGCTGTGGCAAGTGCAACGACCGTCTCCTGTATGCGGCGCCAGCATGGTGGGACTTCGCTAAGCTGAGGGTGTGATCAAATTCAATAGATCTTTGCAAAGAACTCGGCTATCTTCCAGACAATGCGCCCAACGTCTTGGACATGGTTCGCGAGGCCGAGACTGCTGACTGGCATCTGTCAGTTTGTTTCCGCCTGTCATCAAGCGTCGCTATGGTCTATACGAGTATAGTAATCCACTGTACTTTAGCCACATTTCATTTAATCTTGTAACCCTGTTGTTTCGGCTTTCAACCTGATTTTGATTAAACGAATTATATATATATATATACATTAAACATGTATATTATATATATGAGTGTGTATTGGTATGACCGCAATTATTATTATTTTGTTGTTGTCTAGGTTCCCCTAGATGCTAATTTCACTTCGGGTCAGTTCCTCTTTTTTTTGGGTGAAATTGACACAGGATATGTTGTAATGAAAATGCATAGCATACGGTTCTTACCTTATAGAAGTGGTCTGCTTTGAAAGATAGACGTCAACAGTCACAGTGACCATAAGTTTTTGGTCAAGCCCCCCCCCTCAGGAAAAAGTGAATGGCGACACGTAATCATTATTTTTGTGACTAAAGTAGTTCGACAGATGTTAATATTGCTATTACAGATAGCGAAGACAAGATTTTGGATCTTGAAGAGAAATTGAAACAAGAGAAAAATGAGAAGGAGCAGCTCACAGAAGAAAAGCGAAGATTACATGGTAGGTGTTAACAGTTAATCATGAGATATTATGTAAAACCCGAGGGCCGAATAAAATCATGGTGTGATACCCATTACATTGGAAATTTGTGTTGTAATTAGGTCTGCCAGTGCATGCTTAAAGTGTAAAGCAGTGCCTGGACGCATAGGTGGAGATTTGGTCCTGGGTTTGGTATGATGAACGAGCGGCCGAAAGACTATCGCCGAGGCGCGAACTGCCAGATTAATAACTTCCTCGCTAAGCCAACTTCTTTCCCCCATGTTTGATTATCTTCACTGTCTCCCATCACTGTTCAATGTGGTGTCACGACAACTGGTTCACCGACAACTGGTTCAACGACAATTGGTCCACGGACAATTCGTTCACTGACAACTGGTTCACTACCATTGGTACACGACAATATTATTAGCTCACCGGCAAATGGTGAATCTAAAATGGATGAAGGTTCCTTATAGGTGAAATAGAAGCTGGATTGACAAAAATAACTATTGAGAAATGGAAGCCGGATTAATTATAAAGGGCTTGAGAAATGGAAGCTGGATGCATGTTGAAATACATGAATGAAAATCATCCATCCAGCTTCCATTTATCAAGCATTCTATTCATTAATCCATCCTCTACTTCAGATATAAAAATGCCATTATCCAGCTTCCATTTCACCAGCGTTTTTATCAATCCAGTTCCAATTTAAACAAGAACATTTTCATCAATTCAGCTCAGGTTAAGCATAAACACTTTAACCAATCCAGCTCCAATTTCAGCATGAATATTTTCATCAATCCAACTCCAGTTTGAGCAAGAATATTTTCATCAATCCAGCTCCAATAATATTGTCGTGTAACATTTGTCGTGAACCAGCTGTCGGTGAACGAATTGTCCGTGAACCAGTTGTCGTTGAACCAGTTGTCGGTGAACCAGTTGTTGTGGAACCGTTCAATGTGTTCATATCCAGATCAAAGTTATAACTCAAATATACTGGTCTTACTCTGGCCTTGTGCCCAAGTACCCTTATGACCTCATTCGTCTGTCGACTTCAGCATCCTCTCTTCGTCCACTACGCTCAAGTGACAGACATGATCTCCATGTCCCACGGGCAAGGACTGCTTTGGCCAAACTCGAGCTTTGCCTTCATTGGTCATGCACTCTCTCCATTGACACGTTCTTTGTTATTAACTGGAATCCGAATCACACGTATTCGCCGTCATAAAAATACTTTTCTTTTCTCTCGATCTTTCGCACTGGGAGCGTCTCTGCTTGGTGTGCACTGTAAGAGACGCTTCATAAATGTATAGGCCTAGATAAAATACAACAAAAATTAATACAATTGTAGCGGACCAGGGCCAGGGGCGGATACAGGAATTTTCGAAGGGGGGGGCCAACAAATTTTGGGCCTGGGTCGGAATTTGTTTGTCGTTTGGCCGAAACCAGAGTTTAATTTAGTCCCCCCTCTGGGGGTGAGAGTGGTGAGGAAGGGGTATGGGGAGGGGGATATCCCCTCCCCATTATCCCCCTCCCCACCAGAAACTTTTTGAATTTTCACATGCAATTGTAGCATTTTAAGCTGTTTTCTTAGCAAAATAGCTGTATTTTCAGTGCTTATAAGAGTGCCACAAAATCTCAATAAATATAGACTATACTTTAAAAATAGTTTTTTTTAAAATTTCCACACTGCTACAGTGCTCTTGTGAGATGTCATTTGAACAGAATTACTCAATTTGTTCAGTACTAATAAAAAATATATATAATTACAATATTAATAATATCTATATTATGTATCGAGTTCAGCGGCTCAGTTTTGCTGTTGCTGGGTTATTATAGTGAATAACGTCAGACATGAGTATAATTATATTACATAAGCTGACTTTTCAGCACAAGTATCAGCTTATCCCTGTTTTCTAAGATGGTCCTGAATTACCAGAACACACTTTGCAGTTAAATAATAACAAATGGTACACAAACCAGCCAAGAACTAATAAATTTGGGGGGTCAAAATCTGAAAGTCATGTAGTAACGATGTTGTTTTACCAGGTGTTCAAATAACAGGACCAAAACATTTTGAAATTTGAGTTTAAAATTTGAAAGATAGCGCTGGAGAGAAGCTATTCGGTTGAACAAAAATAGTATTTGTGCAAATATTAAGAGTAAGTAACACTCATTTTAACAGAGGATTGTATCAGATTGCTAAAAACAATTCAGTATATGCAGTATACATATAGCCTATAATACAAGGAATGCACTCTTATAGGCATGCACGGAGTTTATCAGGGCTAGGGGCTAAGGCCCCCCAAGAACCCACAGATTTAAAAATTGGCCGTACATTTTCAGGGGCTAGGAGGAGCTTGCAATCAAATTTTTTCTATTTTTTTGCATATTTTATTTAGATATTTGCACAAGAATTAAACCCTTTACCCAGAGTTAAATAATCATGTATAAGCCTAGGCCTACATGTAATTTAGCAGGAAAAGCTCTAGGTTTATCCTGCATTCCATAATGGTCAGGATTTGGAAAATAAATTGAACATTTAGCCTACCATCGGTAGGCCTATAACAGGCAACTTTTTGATGTGCCCATTGAACCTGTTGAACTTTTAACATAATATAAAAAAATCCTTCAAAGTTATTTCCAAATGTGTGTCAGGTAACGCATGGGCTTACTGTTGACAATTCCATCAGCGGTAGCTTCTGCAAAGAGATCATTTATCAAACACAAAATGATAGATTTAAATGTTTGAAGATCTACAATATCTAATTAACATCTTGTGGATTTGGCCAGGTTGACCTTTGAAGCCTTTGAGTATAATATTGCTAGAACAATCGATTTTGAAACTGACACAAGAAAATTTGTAGAAAAAGGGGCCAGGAGTGCTCCTTTCTTGAGCAAATAGGTAAATTAAGGTTTTTTAGAAGCATAGATCAAACTCTTATTCGTGAAAGTGGTTTCCAAAGTTTTTATTTCACAATGCAATTGTGCAAGAGGCTTACATTTGAGTCTCAGATTGAAGTGAAGGCACACACTGGCAGTGGACAGTTGGTTGACAAGTTGCATTGCAAATGTTGCCTGGTAGACTGCATATATAATCTATATATATAAAAATGTAACCGCGTTTGGCACGGCTTCAAAGATCTCCGAACTTTCTTCATTGATTGCTTTCGAAACTTCACCAAACCGTTTAGTTCCAACACGGCCAGGTTTGCAGAATGCTTTTTGGGAAAAAGCGCAATGTTTTAAACAAAAAAAGCAACTTTGCAAATTCTACCGTTTTCAACACATAGCCTACGCGCGTCAATAAGCATTGCATACCAATTCGGGCAGGTTTGTTCCGTAAATTTCTTTAGCGCATTTCATTACGGCCTTCGCATTTCATTACGGCCTTCTTGCTAAAGGGTTTTATGGAGGCGAGGGAGCGGTACGAACAGGGAGGAGAGAGATGGGGGATGCAGGGAGGCCGAGGGGGAGGGGAAGGGAGAGGGGGAGGGGAGCGGGAGCGGAAGGGGGAGGGGGAGGGATAGGGGAGGGGAGGGGGAGGGGGAGCGGGAGGGGGAGGGGAGGGGAGGGGGAGGGGAGGGGAGGGGGAGGGGGAGGGGGAGGGAAGGGGGAGGGGGAGGGGGAGGGGGAGAGGGAAAGCTCTTTTCAGCCACAGCAACGCGTGGCCGGGTTCAGCTAGTATTATATATATATATTATCCATGACATTACGGCTATGTTATGGATCATGGATGTATGTTATATCTGGCTTAGGGCCATAACCAGAGACTTTCCCGATAAATAATAATAGTGAATAATAGCTATTGTAGGTCTACTGCATACAGCATACAACATTGCTCCTATTAGCTGTTATTAATGGCAAACAAAAGTATTTTTAAAAGTATTTATGTATTTATAATATGAAGCACAGAATGCTCGAAACATTTCCAAGTTAAAGTATGAATAGACCTCACTGTATTATATTATTTTTAAGACTACAGTAAATAAAATACTTCCCACCACTGAATGAAACATAGTAAGAAATAAATAAGAACAAGAAGAAAACATGTGTGATCATTCACCTTAGTTTCTTGCACATATAGACTAAATTCAAAACTTAACAAGTTGCATTTGGAAAAAACTAAATTAATTCCTAATACTATTGTTAGTGTTAACTTGCTTTGTAATTAATAGTTAGTTGCTATTGGTTTTAATTGTGTTTATTGGTGTTAATATTTTTACATTTTACTATGAATATATACACGAATAACATACATTGTATGCCATAAATTATAGTCGGATACTGTTGAAAGATTATTTCTTTTCGTTGCTTTATATTAAGACAATGCAATTGTCTGAGAGGCTTAGATTTTAAATACATTTATATATTAATTCTCCTGGCCAGGACTGATCCCTGCAAAAAATCTTTTGGGTGACCATGAATGGGGGGGGGGGGCCACGTCCCATGGAGATTTGGAATGGGGGAGGGGGGCATGGCCGGATTGGCCCCCCCCTGGATCCGCCCCTGACCAGGGCTGGGTGAAAACACCAGGAGCCGAATACCAGCCCTAGTCGTCAGGGTACCGTCAGTCAGTCCGCGCAGTAAGGCTTTAGCTGTAGACTAAAGGCTAGCCGACTAGGCTTAAACACGTTTATTGAAGAATCACGATGACCATGTAGATGCAAAATTACAGCAACGTCAGTAGCACTGCAGTTCTCAATGTCCATTCACAGTTCACAGCGATTTCTATAGCGCCTTTATTCAGAGAGTCGATTTACAGTTAGCAGCATATTCTAAAGCGTCACAGTTCGCAACGTCCAAGCAGATTCGACTAAGTAGCGACTCAGCGATTTCTGTCGTTGAAACAGATCGGCGATGTGGGCCACGGCCGAGTCGAGGCAGAGTTGCTGAGGTCGGGGATCGAACCCGGCCACGTGATGCGCGTTGCAGCTCATGAGTCGAACCGTCGTCGTAGGCCAAGACGGAACGTCGTAGCAGCTTCTGCAGCGCCAGGAGTCGAAGAGGAGATCCCGTAGAACCGTTAGGGGCCGAATCCCATACAATCGTCTGCATAGAGACACCGAACCTCTAGACCGATGCTTCGCTCGAGGCCGAGTTTCAGGTCTTACACTCTCTAGAAGTTGGTCTTTGCCCGGGCCTGCGTCTTACCGCTACTCGAACCTGACTTCGACTGCACTCTAACAGTGGCACGAACCTCCTTATAATTATACACTGTGTGTCTGCACGATAGCAGGCTAGAGGTGCTGAAAGAGCAAGGTGCTGAAGAAGTATGCGTAGACTAGAAGGGCGTAGGCTAGAGGTGCTGAAAGAGCAATGAGCTTAAAGGGCAAGGTGCTGAAGAAGTAAGCGTAGCAAGCGCACAACCACACAGTGCCAAAATTTTCAACACAATTTTAGAGTAAGCCAATACGTTAAAAGTGAAAAATTAAACCAGACTGACCAGAAAGTATAAAATGAGGGGAGTGACGTGTAGTTATTAAATTACTATAGGAACTTGCCAATCATCATTTTTATTAAATATGTATTTAATTACGTCAATAATTGATTTTCCAACACATGAGGGATTTAATTAAGTGTAGGCCCAAAATTAAATTGTTAATTGCTTAAATTGTTAGTTAATCCGAGTTCCTCCAGGTTTAAGAAAACACAATTGAACTAACAATCTTGTCGATTTCATTTTCAGATAAACTTCGATACAATGAAGGTCCAGTCCTGGTTAAGAGGATCCAAACAAAAGTCGTGCGAGGAAGTCCTGAATTGAACCGTGATATAACATTGACAATATTAGACGAAGAAATGTTTGTTGCGTGTGAAAAGAGTTCAACAATTGAAGTTTTTGATTCATCTAAACTGAGTTTCAGTCGTCAATGGAATTTGAAGAAGTTAGTTAATCCAAGAGACATAGTATCCTGCAATGGAAACAAATGTCTTTACATGATGGATTACAAAGGCGAAGGTCAGTCAAAGGAAATCTTGAGAGTTGATCCAAATGGAAAGTTAATAAAGAATTGGTCAACAGGAGATGATGACGGATGGGGTATGTCTGTAACAAATGAATTAAATGTCATATTAGCTGTTTATAATAAAAAGAAATTAAATGAATATTCATCAGATGGAAAATTGATCCGGCAAATAAATCTATCATCAAACGCAGGTATTTGTGAACCATGGCACGCCATAAAACTCTCCACTGGCGATTTCGTTGTCAGCCATGGGTACGGAGCGGAGGAATTGCGTAGAGTGTGTTTGGTTGACGCGGACGGAAAACTTAAGAAGTCATTTGGTGGAAAATATGGGAATAACATCGGACAAATGAATGAACCATTCTATATGGCTGTCGATAGAAACGGATTCGTGATGGTCGCTGATCGACGTAATCGTAGAGTTTTATTATTGACTTCAGATTTGAAATTTAAGGGAGTAATTATCTCACCAGAGAAACTTGCATCACAATATCCATCGAAGATTCATCTGGATGAGTCAAATGGTCGACTCTTTGTGGTTGAAAAATACGTTAGACTTTTCGGCATGTTTGGCCTACAAAGTAGCGGAGAAGAAAATGGTCATATCTCAATTTTTGATTTTTAATTATCAACTTTTGAATTTTATTAGATCTACTCTGAATGTAGACTACATGACATTGTATGTGCTGCGTATTTACTAATGCATTTGGAAGGTCTAGTTGATAGAAAAGGTATTTGATTATCACTTAGGCCTATCGCCTGATTAGACAACCTGTGTTACTGAATAGTGATTTAAAGTTAGAGCAGTTTTCTAAAAGACAACACGAATAACGAACCCGTTTTAGTCTTTTAGATAACCCTCGTTAAGTTGAATGGTAGAATGTCTGTGGCTTAGGCTACATTGTTTTTGACGCTGGGAAGATACTGACTGTACTGACAGATGGATGAAATAATTAGATTTTTTACTTTAAGTGATTTTCTTGGAAGAGCCTGCTTTGATCGTCCGTTTTCGTCACAAATTATGAGAAAATGATCATGCAACACGGTTGTTACATAGATTAGGTGCTGATACACCATTGGATGCAATAAAATTTTCATTTAAGTAAATAGAATGAAAAAAACTTAAAAAATAAAAAATTGCAAAAGTGGTCCATCTTAGGAGCATGGGCACCAAAGATGGACCATGGAAAAAATGTTTTGTTAAAGGCGGACAAACAGTCTTAATTCATCAACCATTTCTGCTAAAATGAACTTACATTAAACAGTACATATTATGCAATTTTTCAATAATTAATAAAAAGGGGAAAAAATTAATTGTCATATTTTCATTTAAAAACTCAAAAATATATATTTTAAAATATAAACAAAGAATTTTCCAATTTTTCTCACAGTTTAATATTGTCCACATCACTGTCGATAATCAATTACAAATGCTAGCCTAGTAGAATATATTTCAGTAAATAAAATAAATAAAAAATACGAAATTGCCCTTTTTTATTAAAAAATTTAAAAATAATTTAAAAACAAAATAAACAAAGAATTTTCCAATTTTTCTCACAGTTTGACATTGTCCACATCACTGTCAATAATAAATTACAGATGCTAGCCTAGTAGAATATATTTCAGTAAATAATAAAAAAAGAAAAATATTAAATTGTCATTTTTAATTTAAAAAGTTTAAAAAATAATTTTAAAAAAATTACAAACAAAGAATTTTCTAATTTTTCTCACAGTTCAGCATTGACCACATCCCAGTCTATAAGAAGTTGCAACTGCTAGCTTAGTAGAATATATAGCAGTTAATTGCATTGGTAATAATGGGCATCAATGATGATTGGACCGTGTTCAATGCTGTTCGTGCATAGTTGCCAAACATGGACCACACATGTTTCATCTTAGGCAACTAAGGGGGAGGGGAAAGAGAGGGAGGGAAAAGAGGGGAGGGGAAAGAGGAGGAGGGGAAAGAGGGGGAGGGGAGGTATGGTTGGATGCTCTTCTCAGCCACAGCACCGCGTGGCCTGGTACGCTAGTAAGATATACATATGTTACATAGGCCTAATATTTTTTTTATACTATAATACCTTCATACAAGTGGTTAAATGCGACATGGCTTCGTAGTTTTGATTGTTAAACGATAAATAAATTGAATTGCTGCAATCGATCATATTTTACGTCTTCAGATAAATATAATATTCTCAGTTAGGCCCATTGATATGTAGGCCTATTAACCCTCGGGCTACCAAGCTCTTTTGTAACACTGACTACCAAGGGGGAGGGTGGTTACCACCCCCCCCTGGATTTTGGGTTTGGTTTGAGATATCATAACTTGTAATACACCAATGGATTCAGCATTCACTTCTGCACAAAATGGTATATTTAGGTTTAAAATATATGAAAGCACCCCGAAGTTATGAATTTTTTACCGTAGGCACCCATAGATTCCACAAAATGTATAGCCTACTTTCGCATAAGCAAAATATTAGATTCTGTGTGTTTTTAACATAATTTATTTATTTAAAAATAGTTTACATATAATAAAGTCCAATATCCAACTATAAAAACTAGTAATAAGATAGTTTTAATTACAATAAAAAGAAAAAACATGTATTAGCTGCTGAAAAACGTTTACGCAGACTTATCGGTTTGGGTAGTAAAAAACCAACATTTTCACATATTTAAATTTATTTTGAGCACTTCCGGTCATCAAATATCAAATTAATTAGTATCAAAAAATAGCCCTAAATGCCATTTATAGAATGGCATAATTTATTTCTCTTTAAAAATTAATTATGAATAATTTTTACTAGGAAAAACATGAATAATTTTATGAAAATAAAACACCTTTTTATATATTTTAATTTATTTTGAGCACTTCCAGTTGTCAAAAGATAACTCCGTGACCACCAAAATGTAGCCCCACATTCCCTCTACAGAATGGTGTGATTTGTGTCTCTTCGTGTCAAAGGACGGATAAGATACAGCCGATAATCTAAGGGGGGTGGTACCCACCCCCCCTTAGGGTGTGTCCAAAAAGTAAAATGTCGACGCCAATATCGATCAATAAGTTTTTGTGTTCCACCTCCTGAAATATAGTTATCTGCCAAATTATAAGAAAATCCAAATAGATTTAGGACTTGCGCAAAGCACCGGAAGAATAGCAACTTCGGCGAAATTGTGTCACATTTTAATTTTCCACATGTCCAAGCAAATTTAAACATGTAAACATCTGATATAAGGCAAAATCCAAAGGAGTACTATAAGTTAGCATTGTATTGCATTGTATGTGACCATTTGTAAAGCGCTTCTTGCAGCAAGAGAGTTTCAGACGCGCTCCCAGTGCATGCAACTCCGAGAGAAAAGGAAGATTTTTAGATAAGAGAAGATGACGAAAGACTGCTAGAGAGGATGACAAAGCGAACGGATGGAGAAGACCATTCCAATGGATTGAGTCATGGCGGTCCTGAAGCGAGTAACAAAGAGGTCAAGCCGATCAGAGGACCTAAGAGGACGCAGCGAAGTGGCAAAAATGGGGCGAAGTATAAGATCACAAAGATACTTCGGAGCAACACCCAGTTGAGACCTGAGGACCAAAATGAGAACTTTAAATTGTATACGAGCTGAGAGTGGAAGCCCGTGAAGTTGTTCAGCCATGAATGTATAAATATGTGAGAATCGAGGAAGACGGGCATTGAGCCTATAACAGCAGCATTGAGTACGGACTGTAGGGAAGCTAGCCGAACCATAGGGAGGCCAACAGGACAGAATTGCAATAGTCAATTCGTGAACAGAAGAAGGCGTCAACAATAGAGGCAAAGGTTGAAGATGAAACAGATTTGCGAATAGCACTCAGACGCCTTATCTGGAAGTAGGCAGAGCAAGTAAGCTTGGCTATGTGTTCGGCAAAGGTTAGAGAACTATCTAGACTCTAGAGTGACTCCTAGGTCTCGAACACTAGACGAAAATTTGAAGCGAGGAAAAGTTTTAGAGAGTACCGAGTGGTCAAGTGTTTGGAGCTGCTTGGAAGTGCCAAACCAAATCTGCTGAGTTTTTGTCATAGGTTATTCCTCTCAGTACATTTGAGAAAACATGGCTTTACTTGACCATTGCAGAACAAATTGTTTCTCTCCCTTATTTCTGACCAGACTTCATTGAAGGACTGCACAAGAGTCACTCTGCCAGATCACCCTTAGGTCCGGTCAGATATGATGACCTAATTTTGGCTCACTGTGTGATTGTTCTGACTACCATAATGATTGTTGCGAGTCTCAATCAGGAAGAGAGTAACGCAATCCGAGGATCTTCAATATTTTGGTGGTGGCTTAGGTGCAGTAGGAAGCCTCTCATGAGATCAGATCCCAGATCAGGAAATTCGCTTCGCATGCTGTAGTCTATGACTCGTCAAAAAGCTGTGGTCAACCTGGGTCTCTGACAAATATCAAAAGTGTCGGGAAAATACTGTCAGGGCAACATGTAAGACTTCTTTGGTGTGGTGAGTTTATGGATTCCCCTTTGGGATTCATTGTCGCAAGTACGTGGTGAAATTAGTACTTCACGTGAGACTAAGTTGCTGTCACAGAGAGTGACACTTCAAGTAAATGATTCCATACCTTTTCAGTGTGGGATGGTCGAGATTATCCTCTCTGTGCTCTGACGTTGCTGAATGAAAAATTGATAACTGAAAAGCCACAGCTCGATCATGTAAATCGCATATGACATCCAACAACCAACACCCTCGGTGAAAATGCACCTGATTACCTGAACTTTATGCCCTTAGGTGGAATTCAACTTTGGAAAATGACTATTAGCTTTAATAGCTTTTGACTAAAGGCTTCCAATACTGGAGTCCTTGCAGAATCAAGCGGTGAACCACTTTTCCAGAACAATTTCAGAAGCATGGTATCGATGGCAAGGTTCAAGATGTCCTTCTTCAATTCGCTTCCAGCTTCATGCATAAAATTGCATATGCCGTCCTTGCAACTCGTCCTACTCGCGACTGTGTCAAAACACATGGCCAGGACTTTGTCTTCCAATCCCCAGCTTCAGATCTCAGCCAACAAGAATCTGACATGACAGTAGCTGTCACTGATTGGATGATCTTGTCATTCAAGTGAAGAGTAAGGGGAACCTGTGGCTCAGAATAATCTCTGTTGTCAGGGCTGCAAGATCATCTCTCCCAAATTGAAACGTACAGTTGCTACTGTCTCTTATAAGTTGTCATCCAGACTCTGATTCCTTGGTGTATGCGTAAATTGAGCAGTATACCTTGCATGGGAACCTCTCCTTTGTGAAGACAGCTTCGAATAGCCGACGTTATAATCAGTAAGCTTACTGCCTACCAACTAAATCTCAGCTTTTGTAATCAATTTTACATTGCGCCTGCCTTATGATAGCCTACACAAATGAAAGGCACCACTTCCCGCCATTTGCAACACATGACCAGTGACAAAAAGAACATCATATCAGTAACGGCATGATCATGGATGTTTATTTGTTGGGAACTAGTCACTGAGAAGGGTTTATAGCATGCAGCTCACATGTATTGAAATCGTAGATTTTAAGGCTTGCAATGCAACCGAGTCCCTGACTTCAGTCCTTTTGCGCAAGTCCTAAATGTTCAGCTATCGAGATATAATTTCAGATATTCAGTTTACATATGATTTGGCACGATAATTGCACTTGGTCGTTATTTCATCTTTTATTCGAGAATTTCACATGCACCTTAAAAACACCCTAACCCCCTGGTGCCTCGGGTATATCGGGTATAACTTTTGAATGGTATGGTATATCATCACACATTTTAGCTCAAAATGTGCGCAAATGAATCCTCTACAGCTACCTAAAACGTCAAAATTTTATTCCAAAGCAAAAAGTTTTATTTGGGAAAAACCTAGGGGGTGGTAGCCCGAGGGTTAAGGTTTACTGCATTAGCTAGTTGCCTATGAAGGTTCGGATTATCGCTCACTCAGGGAAAAACCAAGGATTCATTAGTGCAAATCCCAGGATTCTCTGGGGAAATTCCCAGGATTCTCTGTGGAAAATCTCAGGATCCCTTAAGGGAAACCATAGCAAAAGGGATAATGGCGGGATTCAACAACATATGGAGGAGCAAAACAATATCACATGGCACAAATAAAAGAATACTAGAAACATACGGATTCAGCACGGCGTTGTATGCATGTGAAACCTGGACACTAAAAAAGGAGGACAGAAAGAGGATAATAGCATTCGAAATGTAGGCTACTGTTATAGGAGAATATTGCAGATAAGCTGGACACAAAAAATAACTAACGTAGAAGTGCGAAGAAGACTTAACAGCAAACCAGATAATTTTATGGTAGAAACCATAATGAAAAGGAAACTGACACTATTCGGACACATTCAACGAATGAGTGATGATAGAAAGATAAACAGCATATTGACGAGAATCATGGAGGGATCGGGGAGAAGAGGAAGACTATGCAGGGAATGGTTGCAGGACATTGAGGAATGGGGTGGGATGAATGCACAGGAACTGACACACCGGGCACAGGACAGAGGATAAAAAAGAAGAAGAAGAAGTAAGCTTACAGTAACTCGACCGATTGGGCGCTATAACAAGTGCACATACACTGTACAAGTGTACATACATACATGCATGTACATATAGGCATACACAAATTAAATACGCCCCATTTAGACTTCTGGCAAAGCTTTATTCATTCTGTGCATATTCGTTTTTATGTGCACTTGTTATAGCGCCCCTTCAAGCTTCTACTCAGAGGCGCTTCCGACTGCAGCGCGGACACTGCATCGGAGTTTCACGCCGATGCGATGAGCAATTGCGAGTGAAGGACTAGCCTAAGGTACGCGGCGACTTGAGGTGGATTCGAATCTTCAAACCTCTGGCTGAAAGGCAACGAACATGCCCACTACACCACCGCGCCCCACCAATGATAGCCTATTATGATCTGAACATGCTCATAAAACCTTCATAAAAGTCGTTAAATCTAACAGGTTGGGTTCTGTCAGCTTAAAGTTTTGATTAAACGAAAATTGAATTCAATTGCTAAAATAGATCATATTTTACGTCTTCAGATAATATTCTCAGTTACTCTCTGTCAACCGACTCCTAAAGCAAAATGTTGCCATTGGCGACCGTCACGTGTCCACTACGAGTAACACCATTCACTCTCCGTATAGTCGGCGAGAAATAAAAAAAAGCTAGAAGAAATTGGGGACAAGCCAGTTTTATACTTTTTAGTTAGGTAATATTGTGTAGTATAACATACTAAAACCTACAAAGCGAGTGTCATTAGGAAAATTTACAAATTAACACCAAAGTAGCGCACTTTATTACGCACAATTTAGGCTGTAATTCCGTGTGCAGTGGGCGGATGTGCACAATCCCAGCTGGTGTCTGTTGTCCGTGTTTAGTGGGTCAGATAATCGAACGGTATTGATATTAAGGGGCCATTGCACATGTTTTACAAGATCGACATGCATAACTAAATTGAAAATATGCAGGGGCGAGCCATGAAAAAATTCGGGAGTTCCATTTCGTGTTTTTCAACTTTCTCCAATGGTCTTGGACGCAAAATACACAGAACTAGTTCTTTTAAATTCGAATTTTTATTTGCGTTTGAAACCTCCAAACCACCTCCTAAACGGGGGAGGGTTAAGTAAAAAAATACATGTAGGCCTAATATAATGACGGGCTGAACGAGCCCTTAGATTAAGATTTTAAACAACTTTTAATTAGCAATAGGCCTACTTACATAAATAGCCCAATATGAAACAGGTGTTCACAAGCACTCATCCAGCAAGCACTTGTCAGCAGCGTGAAGAAATTCGTACACTGATACTGTGTCAGAACTTAGATACTGTCTTTTGCTATCTAAGCCAATAGACCTAAGAGAAGGAAATGATGTCCTCATCCATTACCCTGCTTGCAAATATTAAAATAGCCCTTAAACTAAGAATACAATTTTAATATGCAGACAGAGGTGGCACAAGCTAGGCTGTAGGCTACCATTTAAGCAGGTCGTGTCAAGCAGTTCTTCATAGCAGGTCAAGGAAATTAAATGTAAAAAAAGGTAAAAGTTCCAAGCAGGTCGTAAGGCAGGTCATGAGCAAAATTGGCAGGTCAAATACGGTCATGAAAATAATTATGTTCATAGATACAATGGAAAACAGTAGGCCTAATTGGTGTGTTCTGGTTGCATGAGAGTGGTAATTAAGTTCGTAGCATTCATAAATGCACGGGATGCTTAGTGCCCAGTGTTTAATCTAGTCCCCATCCGCTGGGGGGGGAATTCAGGTTTCTGGGGGGGAGACAATCGAGCGTCCGAAGGACGCTTGTGAGGCGCGTAGCGCCGAGACCCGCAGGGGGAGGGGTATGGGGAGGGGGATGTGCCCCCTTCCCATCAGAAACTTTTTGAATTTCCACATTGCAATGGTAGCATTTTAAGCTACAATGTACCATCTTAACAGAATACCTGTACTTTTTCAGAGCCCCATCAGAAACTTTTTGAATTTCCACATTGCAATGGTAGCATTTTAAGGTACCATTTTAACAGAATACCTGTACTTTTTCAGAGCCCCATCAGAAACTTTTTGAATTTCCACATTGCAATGGTAGCATTTTAAAGTACCAGCTTAACAAAATACCTGTACTTTTTCAGAGCTCCATCAGAAACTTTTTGAATTTCCACATTGCAATGGTAGCATTTTAAGGTATAGGCCCTACCATCTTAACAAAATACCTGTACTTTTCAGAGCCCCATCAGAAACTTTTTGAATTTCCACATTGCAATGGTAGCATTTTAAGGTACCAGCTTAACAAAATACCTGTACTTTTTCAGAGCTCCATCAGAAACTTTTTGAATTTCCACATTGCAATGGTAGCATTTTAAGGTACCATCTTAACAAAATACCTGTACTTTTTCAGAGCCCCATCAGAAACTATTTGAATTTCCACATTGCAATGGCAGCATTTTAAGGTACCAGCTTAACAAAATACCTGTACTTTTTCAGAGCTCCATCAGAAACTTTTTGAATTTCCACATTGCAATGGTAGCATTTTAAGGTACCATCTTAACAAAATACCTGTACTTTTTCAGAGCCCCATCAGAAACTATTTGAATTTCCACATTGCAATGGCAGCATTTTAAGGTGTCATCTTAACAAAATACCTGTACTTTTTCAGAGCCCCATCAGAAACTTTTTGAATTTCCACATTGCAATGGCAGCATTTTAAGGTGTCATCTTAACAAAATACCTGTACTTTTCAGTGCTTATAAGAGTGGACTTCAATCAATATAAGCAACACTTACCGTAACAAATATTTTGGGGGGTTATTTCCACACTGTAATGGTAGGACTCCTCTTTTAAGGTGCCATTTTAGCAAAATAACTCCTTTAGACTATTCAGTACTGATAAAAAAGTGTTTTAGGATCTAATATAATATATGATTATAATTACAATAAAATATCTTTATGTATCGAGTTCGGCAGCTCAGTTCTCCTGTTGCTGAGTTATTCTAATGAATAAATGCAGACATGAATATAGTTAGTAGTAGCCTATATAAACTGACTTTTCAGCACTATATCAGTTTAACCCTGTTTCCCAAGATGGTCCTGAATTGCTGACCAGGACATACTTTCTGAAATGCATATTTTGGGGGGTTATTTCCACACTTTAGTTGCTGTTTACATCATCGTATTACGTGAATTGTGAATTACGTGAATCATATTTAATGGTACACAAACAAACCAAGAACTAATAAACTACCAGTGCCAAATTCAAGAAACCCTGTGTAGTAATGATGTTGTTTTTAGGTTTTACTATATATGTGTTCAAATAATAGGACCTAACATTTTGAAATTTTAGGCCTACAGTTTAAAATTTGAAGGATATCACTGGTGAGAGCCATTCAGTTGTACAAAAGTAGTATTTGTACAAATATTAGCAGTAAGTTATTCTCATTTTAGCAGGATTGTGTCATATATTATAATAGTAAATAATAACATTATAACCATTGGCCATAAAATAATAAATAATATTACAGTATATTATAACAATTCACGTAATACGATGATGTAAACAGCAACTAAAACTATAAGCATTTTGTAAAATTTTCTGGAGGGAATGTCATATCTGATTTTAGTTGTGCAAAAATAGTGTTGATACAAATATATACAGTAAGTTATACTAATTGCAACATGATAGTATCATATATAATAATAGTAAATAATAATCATATAATAGTAAATAACATCACGGTATATTATAACACTTCATATAAAACAACGATGAAAATAGTATCTAAAAACCAATAATCATTTTGTCAAATTTTTCTGGGGGGGGGGGAAATGTCAATCCTGGGGGGGAACTTTCCCCCCAGAGACGTCTAGATTAAACACTGCTTAGTGCCCACATTGTACAGAGAGTGGTGCACTAATTAAAGCACAGAATATGACAATTATAAGCCTTTAGAGATAGTTATGCTACTTTGCTACACTATATAGATCTATGACAGTCACAAACATTCCACTTATAAACCAACATTTTAAACAAACATGCCATATATCGATATAAGACAGTTGTAAATATAGATATCATTATTCATTAATTACAGCAGCATATACAAAAAATTAAAATAAACCAGAACGAAGCAGATTGATTTTTAAAGTAGTGCAGGACAACCTAATTCTTTTTTCTTAATACATATCCCGTAAAACGGGGTCACTTTGGCCCATTTTCAACTTGTTTTGATAATAAAACCATAATGCGACTGAATATGGCTGATCTAGCAATTTCATTAGCAGTGCATAGGGTTAGAGAGAAGAAGTGTCCAATAAAAAAAATTGTGTGATAACAGTTGAACCTTTATTTTTTTACTTTTCATGTGGGCCAAAGTCACCCCATCAGGCGGGGTGACTTTGGCCCACAGTGGTTTTGTATATAGTTTGGAACACCTGAGCATCACTATACCTCGGAATAAAAATATAGCCTAATAACAATGATGATTCGGATGATGATAATGACGATGATGATGTTGACGACGACGACGACGAAAATGATGATGATGATGACGACGACGATGATGATAACTCTATTCGTAGTGAATTAACACAATTTTATGACCAGTGATTCAATCGTTTTAAAGAAGGTGATTCATTGTAGGCCTAATTAATGAAGTGTTTTCGCATGATTTGAAATTGTATTAAAACACAAATCACCTTTTGGCTTAGGAATACAACACCATGCTGCTTAAAAACTTTCAGTGAATGGCGATGTTTTAAAACAAGAAATAAGACAATGATAAGCCACTATACGATTACATGTAGGCCTACGTAGTGTTCTAATTGTTAAATAGATCTGTGTATGTATCAGAGCAGACATCTTAGAATAAAATGCACCGTTAAAGAAAAACAAGTTGCTTCTAAATAATAACATGAATCGGGTAAACGAATTGTCAATGTAGCCTAAATCTGAAGAAGACAAGTTTTCTGAATACGCGTGGTGAAAATTGTAATAATAGAGTTCTGGTAGCAAGGCATATAATAATACGACAGTATTTGCATGAGTAAATATTTACATTAATATGCCTTCGTTTTAACAATCCTGAGAGTGGTTGTTATTCCTCAATGAGGCGGAATATGGACAGAACACTGTCGTCAAAACTAGTAGCACAAACACCCACTACCTCATTCCTTTCGCTCATGTAGTGCAGGCTATATTCCATGCTGAAGTTGTCTTGATTCGGCTGCGGACCAGTGAAATCCAAGAGATTCAACTCAGAATCCAACAACTCGATTCCATATTCCGGATCATTTATCAGAATTCTCCCAAAAGCGTCCGCAAAATCCACACCACTGCACCCAGTAAGTGCAGATTCATGTTGCCGTTCAACTATCCCATCCAGATTGATTTCCGTTAAAACTGCTTGATGAACTGGATCCCGTTCCCTGATAGACTGCAATAACAGGTGTCCGTTTGATTTTTGAATTGCTCTTTTAACCCACCTGAGCCCATCCACATCTGGGGACAACATCACTTCATGCTGCAAGAAACCATTCTGGCTGTATATTCTCACTGATTGAGGACCATATTCTTCTGTAACGGTATCTAGTACTTGTACAGCTGAAAGGACAACAAGGTTGCCTTTATCGGATACGGACATTGAGTGAATTCGAGGCTTCAGATCGCTGATCCACGTTTGAATGGTAAACTTCTGTCCTTCACCTTTAGCAATGCGTAAGATGGACGAGCATTCCAGTTCACTGTTTTCCTCTAGTGCATACAAGCAATTTGACACGTTGCAAGCTTCTATGTCATCCAGACATTTTTCTGGCAGTTCGATTACTTCTTTCAACTTTCCGATATTGTTGCGGTCGTAGACTCTAATGTGGAATTCTACAGATCCAAAATCTTCTTCATCATCAAAATCTTGTTCAGCGCAGAACATGATGATGTCATCTTTCATTGATGTAACTTTCTCGACGAACCAGGGTACGTTAGATTCATTCAAAATCTCCAAACGAATCATCTCGGGAGCTAAGAAAAAAGCAACTCTTCATTGTAAATATTATTATGCGGACGAAATGAAATGCTTCATAAAATCCTGATTAATTAAGACACCTACAGTATCAAATCTATATGCGTGGAAATTAACATTGACTACTATTATAAATTCTCTAAGTCTTAATTGAAGTGTGAAATGCAATAATGTTATAACATAAAACAATCTGAGCGTGAAGACAGAACTAGTCTTGTAGGCCCAAGCCTATAGTTTTCTCCGCTCTTCGTCCGTTTAAAACTCTAAATAGTCCCTTCAAAGTTCACACAGTACATCTCAGAACAGTGTGATCACGTAGTGACATGGTCAATCGACCTCACATACAAAGCTGTTTTAAATGAATTTTAAGAACTGCACATCTCCTTCTTTCCTTTCCCATCGTCCATGCTAAATTACTTCTAATCGGAGGACAGTGACCGTTTTTGCTAGTTTTAACTGTACAGAACTGCTTCAGAACTGCACATTTTGTGTAGCCTACAACTGCACGTTAAAAAAGCCATGCTCACAATTCCAGTGTTGTAGGCTACAGTAACGAAGTAAAAGTAACGCGTTACTGTACTTAAGTAAAAGTTTGAGTACTTTCACATGTAACGAAGTATCGAAAAAATAAAATACTTTTACTTTCAACGAAGTAACATTTTACCCATATTTCAGTACTTTTACTTCGTTACAATTTATGCGACACTCGTTACAATGTTCGTTACTTCAAAGCGTTAATTCGTCATTTCGTTTCGCTAAGCTAAGACAGCTTATTCAAATTCGCATGCCTAAAAATAGATTTCCGATGGTGGTGCACGCTGGATGCACTGGCATTTCTGCAGCAGAAATGCTCTTGGGCTGTGTATTGCGCTAAAATGAATCAGAAGCGTGCGTACTAGATTCAATGATAACCATTTCGAGAATTTAGTATTTTTGAGGGTTAATAATCAATCGAGTTATAGAAAGGCTCGGTACTTTTACTTTTTACTTTAAAAGTATTATTGGAAGGGGATACTTTTTACTTTTACTTAAGTAAAATTTGTGATGAGTACTTTTACTTTTACTTAAGTAATTAAAATCCACTTTACTTTTACTTTTACTTAAGTACATTTGCCCGATACTTTCAACAACACTGCACAATTCAAGGGTAGGAGAAACCATGTCTGCAACATTTCATAGTAAGAATCATGACTGACTGAGGCCTACACACTGACTGATTTCCAATTTCATATGTTTAGGTATTTCATATTAACACGTCATAAACTTACCAGTGCCGTCGAGAGATCTGTGAAGTTCATTTCGGAAGAAGTTGGTCGCAAGGATGTGGCTCCATTGCGAGCAGACAGATCCAAGTCTGCTTATCACCAGATCAGATTTTTCTTTCCACACATTTTTCGCCAACTTCATGCCACTCACTTCCATGGTTACGGCTTTAACGAGGATATGTTCAAGTAGCTCGTTCGGTAGATCTTGTAGCTACAACGATCAACGTTAACAGATATCAGGTGTTAGAACACTTCGTTGGAACTATTTTTTACCGCCGTTAAATCAGACAGACAGACAGACGACCTTTCGAGTCAAGTCGATGACTCAGCAGTAAGGCAAATAGAAAGCTCTGCAAATAAGACCTTATTATTAGACCTACTTCCGAATGTTAATTTGGTTTAAATAGCACGGCATGATTTACTTTTCTACAGTTAATCCTGATCAGGAAAGACTACTGAATTAGTGTATGCCTATTGCTTAATGCCTAATGCATAACGCCTATAAGTAGCCTATTGCCAAATTTATCTCCATTGCCAGGTTCATCTTTTCTTATGGTCTTTTAGTAGACTATATCTCAAGATGTTCCGTATGATTTATTCTCAGAAAATAATTTTTTTACCGTATTTCGAGTAAAAACATTTATTACGACAATAATATCTTACAAAATATTGCGACTGGCATTTTAACGACGACGCTTAGACTTACCATTGTGTCGCTCGATTGGTCGAGTTTTGCTCGCTTAGTGTCGTCTCCTTGTTGGATTATTGCTACAACAGAAAGATATGTGCAATCAACTTCGGATGGAATTTTTATTAACCTCAGTTGTTGTAAACTGTATGAAACTAAATTGCAGGTATATTAGGCCTATAATTAAGCTTTGTTCAGTGCTAAACAGTAATTGAGTAAACCATTTAGCCTAACAGTTAGCGGCTTAGCCTAACCATTTTGCTTAGCACATACGATGTTTAACTAAAATAAATAGGCTAGTAGGCCTAGCCTGTGGTAAAATAAATACATTTGTCCTATAAAATTTAATGGCTTTAGCTAAATAGGCTAACTTTTGTAGCCTAAATGGTGGGCATTATAGGCCTAAAAAGTATACATAAGACTACGCGAACAGTCAGGGCCGGATTAAGGCATGTTCAGAAATCAGCATGTTCGACCGAACAGAGGCCCCACACTTTAAGGGCCCCACACACGAGAAAAAAATTAGGAAAAAATTGGTATGTTTAGACGAAATTTCGACTAAACGACAAAAAAAGTCATCAGATTTTTCGATCAAAGATCCTACAAAAATTTTCGAACAGGGCCCCCACTATTCTTAATCCGGTCCTGCGAACAGTAGGCTAATGCGGTACGCACAGAGGAGCTAGGATCGACAAATGTAGCTTACGAGGTGCAACAGGGAAGTATTTTGAAAATAGTTCTTTTGCGTAAATCTACGTAGGCTAATATTTAGATGGACGCTAACTCACGGTACTCACCGTCAGAGTCTTCATTCGTTCGCTCGTCAGAACTGAGTTCGGTTGATGTTCGTTTCTTGGACATGACGAAATGGATTCAGCAGGATGTTCAGAATGAGACGCAGTTAACGTTGCAATCGAAATAATATTAGTAATAATATTGACATGCGAAAAGGTTGAAGGTAAATCGGATGGAAACAAACTCGAGTGTGATTGTTAAAGTTAAATGTCTACGACAGAACTTTTAAACGAATTGGAGTAATTGCAACGGTTAAAACTAATGGCTTCCATAGTAATCGAAGCTTTCAAATAATGAAATCTTCGTTGAATAAATAAATGACGTTACAAAGATGGATTCTATATTATGACGTCCCACAAACAAAGGGCGCGGTTTAGCCTAATACACTTCATTATTAGGCTATATTTGCAGATCATTGTTTTGTTATTTTGGGTCCATTGTTGTTGTCATTATCAGCAACAACAACAATTATCATTATCATCATTATTATTAATAGTAGTAGTAGTAGCCTAGTAGTAGTAGTAGTAGCAGTAGTAGTAGTACTAGCAGTAAGCTTAGTAGTAAGCTAGTGATATTATTGTTATTGTTATTAATATTTTTGCCCCGAGGACCGAGGTATTTAGAATCCCTCAGGGACTTCATTGATATCTATTGTTTAATAGATTATTATCATCATCATCATCATCATCATCATCATCATCATCATCATCATCATCATCATCGTCGTCATCATCATCATCATCATCATCATCATCATCATCATCATCATCATCATCATCATCATCATCATCATCATCATCATCATCATCATCATCATCATCATCATCATCATCATCATCATCATCATCATCATCATCATCATCGTCGTCGTCGTCGTCATCATCATCATCATCATCATCATCATCATCATCATCATCATCATCATCGTTGTTGTTATTATCATCTTACATATTAAGGTACAGTGATTGTAAAGAAGAACTTTGCTTTTATGAGTTAAATTAATGGTAAACTTAGAAATGAATAGCTTCCAATCGCTACTTGCTTCACTGATGTGAAACTGAAGAAGCGCCGATGCCCATCGCTTCATCGATCGATCATTTCTTACGATCCAGATACAACTTTGACAGCACTGGGTATTGCAAATGCTGATCCTTATTGAGTATAATCGGAACTCAAGTGCTATGAAACGCATTATGAGATGGCGTCATTATAATTTTTGTGTGCACTGTAAGGCTGTAAGCTAAGTAGGCCTGATGACGAAAGTAGGTCCCACTGGATTCTGGAATACAGTTGCACAGTTATAAACACCGATGGATGCTTATTGCTTAGGTTAAGTAAAATAGGCTACTCAAACTTAATTAGGCTAAGTGAAAGGCGGCGCAGTTATATCATGGAATAGAGAAGTAAAAGTGTTTATTATAGTATACTCTACACCATGAAGAGCTGCAGCAATTTTGAATTAAGTTTGGACTTCAAATATTTCATGTTTTATTTGTAGTCAATGTTGTAAGTTTTTGACAATTGTTATCGTCATTCGTCTTATCTTCAGTAGACCAATCAGATGTGCTTATAGATCCGAATGTAGTCGACCTGCATGGCATTGTTGTCTCCCTCGTCATCCCATGTCCACTTCCAGTGTTCTGTGGCGTTGTAGAACTTCTGCATGGATGCAATATACGGGTCACTGTTGTGCCACGGCTTCTGTAGCGCCGGGTCTCCACCGCGATTGATGCAACCGTCCGGAATGTATGCTGCGCCTCCGACAGCGACGTTCAGAATGAAGTGAAACTGTGAATGAGGTCGAGACAAGGACATTGTACGAACGCAGACTCCTAGACTACATTTATTGCACTTATTGGTTTAAAAAATAAATCAAATTAATTCAATCATTGCCTGAAGTCATAAAGCGAACATAGGCAGTTGCCAAGGTGACTAACCCACTCAAAAGCTCTCCCAACCCCTGCGCGGTTAAAACGGCCAGTTTTGAGATGCGCATAGATGCTATGATACATTGATTAGCCTATATTATGCTAGCTAACACTGTTACAGCAAGAGCCAAAGGAAGCCCGTTCCAGAGCGAAGGGTCAACCACCGAGCAGGGACCATTCTGCTTAGTAGTCAGTCACTGACAGTCAGCCTCTGTCAGCATTTCCACGGATTTCAACAGGGACCAATAAGAATTCCATACGATTCCCATAAAGGGATGTAGGCTACCCCAGTGTAAGTAGGCTACTATTTTATATTCGTCTGCTGGCAAAATTAATAAGCGCGTTAGTCAGCAAGTGATTCGATTGCAAAAAATTATGATGTACCTGAAGACAAACGCTTGATTCCTCCAATTAAAGTTCTCAGCTTTTAATGTCTGCGTTTATGCTTGCTTATCAGCTTCAATCTTATATTTACCGCTTCGTCGAACGGAGCCAAGTTGGTCCCATTAATCCATGGATTATCAGGATATTCTGGCTTCCATGGTTTTCCATACTCCCAGAAATCAACCCACGATGGATTCGCATCAATATGAGGATATGGAACTTCGAGCAGAGCCTCGTTTTCATCATCTACGAAGAACCTAGAACAGACAAATGTTTTGTTCTTACTGACAAATCCTTTTTATATAATATTTTAGTCTAGTTGCAGATATTTGTGCGTGAGGATTCGTGTGGTGGGTTGGAGGGCTACCGGCTATCAGACTACGTACGTAGCCTACGCTGATGACTTACATTGACCTGAGACATAGGCCTATAGGGCATCTTCTATCCGTGTTGCCAATAAATTTAGGCTAATTCTGATTGGTTTTTCTTTCTTGGACAGCTGATCAAATGAAACATTGATACTTGCATATCATTACTTTGACATGAAAGACAGCAGCAGGTTGCTAGCGATCCGTTCAATTTCCGGTGTAAGCTTACTTCTTGCTTGCATAATTATGGTGATGTACCATCCAATTTTAGCTGCTTTTCAGCATGGGGGGGGGGTTATTGTCCGGGAGATAAATGTCGGGGGTAATTGGCACTGGGGTGGGGGCAATTGTCCGGGACTTATTTGTCCGAGGGTAATTGTCCGGGGGTAATTGCCCAGGGGTAATTGTCCTGTAACCGTTAAGGATAATTTTATGCATGGTTTTTCAACTGACATTGTGCTACGTTTTCACTGTCGTATGAACATTGTGCCAAAAAGATTACTTATTACAACTTAGAATTAGATGGAAACTCGCAACCGTCTTGCTAGCTTACTAACTTACACTGACAGATGTAAAGAGGTATTGTATTTCGAAAAATAATTTGCCGTATTTAGGTTGGTTGTTTGTTACCTGAGTCCGTTGGGGCTCCAGTCGAAGTAGAACGTGTGGAAGTTGTCTCCGTAGTTTCTGTCGTCGTCATGTCTAACAAAAGATAACAATTATTAATTTATTATTTCTAGAAAACTACATCTGACTTTCAGTCTAGAAAGATGAAGATGTGAGTCCATGCGTTTCGTCGGCATTGAGTAATAACTAATAATACAAATTTGAAGATTGAAAAATGCAGTGCCCGTTTCTTCAGCATCATAAAAATTCAGTTTCGTGATTTTTTAAAGCCTCTATGCATATTCAAATCACATTTGATGTCGTAACCCCAATTCGGATCATCTAAATTATGTCCAGAAAGTTGAATAATCTAATTGTAAGGGCTTGTTTATAAAAGTCATCTTTAGACACTCGTTAGAGGCAGTGCTTCAAGTGTAGAAATAGAAGTGCTTGGACCCTCCTTTACTTTTCAGGCTGTGCTGACCAAATAAGTGGCAGAACGGCGTTCAGATTTGAAAGTAAGTGCCTGGACGTCGTCCATGACCGTCCAGTCACACTTAAAACCCAGGTTAGTTTTTTAGATTGGATTATAATAGGCCTACATGATGTTGATAATTTGCCACCACTGGGTCTGCCCTTCGGAATTGCATTCATTTCTGTAAGCTTATGCAATTCCAGAAACTAGTTGACTTGTCCCTGGTGGCATTGAAAACAGTTGGGAAAAACCTTTGGGATTTGAGTACACTGCAATTCCATTGCTTTGATGTGTTGGATAGGAATTGTTTTCAAGAGAGGTCAATGAGAATGAATAACTAAAGTGTTTAGCCTATAGCATCAGATAAAATAAGAAGTCGTGTGAGTTTGACAGAATGTTGTTATCTGGATCGACGTGTGGCCTGAAATTAGGCTATGTGGACGGATGATAAACCAGTTGATAACACAGATGTCGTTTGAAAAGTTCAAAGTTCCCCTTAGAGGTAGGCCTATATGCTATGATGAGGTTTGAAAAAGTAGTGATGACGTCTGAACTTGAACCTATGCTTTATCTGAACAAATTAAAAATATGGGGTCTGAGCCACAAAGTGTACGTCACGTTTCGATATCAAATTTAACTGCAAGTTTAGGAAGGGTATATAACAGCATGCGTTTGAAATATTTTCTATCAGGGTTTAAGGTAGCTTATGCCCAATTATCAATCACCCAACCAGTTAAAAAAAATTTCATTATTAGTACAATACAGCTTGTACAACGTCCATCCAGATAATGATTTACTTCGAATGGGTGGTCATCCGGAATCGGTTATCGTCAGAGGCTGGACCCCAATGCATCGTTGTTCCCATCTTCTGAATTCCACGGAACTCGCCGCTCGTCGTCTTAAAGTCTCGGTTGCCTATGACAACCAACAACCGATTGGTAAGAAAGCGAAGCTGTAATTGTAGGAGCAAATATTTATAGGTACTAGGCTAAGTCTAGTGTCCACAATTTTTGGTATAAAAATCATCGGAAAGAACGAATTAGTGAGGTTCGGTCAAGAGTAGAGATCCAGTTATAAAAATCCATTTGGATCTTTAGTTGGACCCATGTTTACCGGGGCTGCTTTACAGTAGGTCTACATGAGCATTCAGTCATATAAATTATACATGTACAGTATTGTACACGTCCAGCGCCATGGACCTATGCGTTTAGCACAGACCTACGTGTACTTCCGGTATGTCTTCTGTCAGGATGCATGGTTAATTTTGACTTGCATTTTAGCGTTTTAGCGCGTTGAAACCCTATAGCCATTATTAGAGTGGGTTAATATTGATGACCACAATCATCACCTTTCCATCTTATATAATTATTCATAATCTACTTCATAAACGGAAAAAAAATTGTCAGGTCCGGTTGACCATTAGTAGAGTGGATTAATAATTACGGTCCCACCATCTCTGTCATCTTATGATACGCGATATTGAACGGTTTGCTCTCCTAATTATAGTCGTAGGCCCTAACCTGTGACAATAATTTTAAGGTTCAATTCGTAATATTTACCGATGGCTTCAATTATATCGATTTCGCCCGATCGAGGCCATCCGCCGTAGACATCACTCTCCGGCTTCATCCAAATGGCTAAAGAACAGTAAACAACAGAGTCAAGTGTCGCACTCTTTTTGGGTTAATATAACTTGAAATTTTTAACCTCTGATTGTCACTGTATGCTATAATTTACTGCATTTTAGTTGTAGTATATAACTATTTAAAACTGATTTGGTTTAGCCTAATTTTCAACGACCCAGTAATTATTTGGTTTTTTTTTCAATTTTAAATGGTTGCGAGGTTAAATGCTTTTGCATACCGATAAAAGCCCACAGTAGGCCTATTGGAATAAGCATGATTACAACGCAAGTGTATGGAACTATAATTATAGGCCTACCTGGCCAGAGCCAGTCTCCCACAGGCATTTTGGCGTGGATGACAGCTCGACCGTGGGTGTAGCTGTACCTCTGGAAGCTTCTCATTCGAGCGGACATGGTGGGTGGAATGTCACCCTCAGCTCCTGTTCTGTGGCATCCGTCGTGACCAGAACTCGTGCAAGTTCCATAATTAGCTGTCAATGATTAAATAACGTAAATGACATTGTAGGCCTATTAATTACTGAGGAAGTTCTATATTTCAACCATTCAAAGCACAGGCAACTCATAAGCGCTCTCGGTTCAATTCAGATTGAATAGGACACCCGTCTAGTTTTGTAAAAAAAGCGAAGTTGAGTGGTCCCTTGGCACCAAGCGCAGCATGACATTGTTCACCCGCATATAGGGGCAAGAGGGGAACTTGTCTCCTTGGAAAATTTACATCTGTATTCTCAACTGCTACTTTCTTGGTTTTTAACTAATTTCTTTGCACTAGAGATAAGCTTACTTATTTTGCGCAAAATGAAACTGTGAAATTAACACACAGAAACCTGTGAAAAGTAGGCTACACATCTTTGTAATTTCCTGATGTGCAGGCTAAACTACAAAGTTTTATTCTAATATCTGCATTTTCTTCGAATGCTGATTATGCAGGCCATGATTGAAACTGCTATTATACGTAACCTTACTGAAGGTTGGTTTGTGTTGACTTGCATTAGACCCCTATTTTGCAATATCTAATAACGCTGGGTCTTAGACATTACATATTAGTTATTGACATACCCTTGACGTCTAGAATTCCATTATTCATGAAGTCAGTTCCATACGGCTGACCCGTCTGAGGGTTGATGTTGTCAGGTAGTAGCGTCTATTGGCCCTAAGCAATTAATAGCTTATAGTTTCATTTGTAGTCACTAACTGACTGATGATATTTGTACAACAACCATGTAAAGATATGCACCGAATCCAAGTCTTGATACTATTACATGTACGTTATTGCTTTAAGGCTTAAATTAATTATAGCGTATTGAATTTATCTTTGCCTATTATTATAATAGCGTCTATATTATTTTTCGAAAGTCGTCTGCACAGCCTAATAAATTATGTCTAGAAACGCCAATTCCAAAGCCTCAAGAACGTTGAAGATTTTTGTCATAATTTCATAATTATGCAGTCAAAGTTGTTAAATTCGAGTAGGACCTGCACATATTCAAAGTCAAAACAAAGACCCGACCGACACAAAGGCTTTAAATACCGGCTTAATGAAGAGCTTTCCATCGCGAACGAAGCTGTTGGCGGGGTCCTGGGTGTACAGCTGGAATTCACCGTTCTGTCAATCAATTATAATCAAACCAGATAAATAAGCCTACATCAAAAGTTCTAAAATACGTAAAGCCATTTTAAGCCTTCAATAGTTTTGTTTCGGAAATAAAAGCTCAAATATAGGCTAGTTGAACACAAACAGAGTCCCTAAAGTCTAAAACATCTCGATTGCTTGAAAAGCGTTGGCGGTTGTTGTGGTCCGCGTCAAACCCCTTGTCGCGAAAGACACCGGGAGCGCTAGGCGTGGGCAACGCGATCGCTTTGCTTTGGACAACCTTGTTCGTCCCCGTGACAACAATCTGAAAATTTGTCCCTTGCTGCATGCTTAAAAACCTAGCAACCTAAATTCGCTTTTCCCAGCACTGCTGCTAATTCTCGGAGCGCTGCAGCTGCTTATTTTACATTAACTTAATATAGCCACTCTTTGCTGCGAGTCATTGAGAGAATTTATATAGCACATCTTTGGAGACCTACTCAGAATCTCTCCAGTTGGTCTGCTAGTAGGCCCTATTTAGAGTTCAGTTTGTAATAAGAAATTGATTTAAAACACTTTCGGCAAAATTAGTTGTGTACTAACAATAGGCAGTGTAGCCTAAATGCTGATTTCGTGTCTTACCCATCCGCCATTGGCAGTGACTTCATGCTGCCACTTTCCCAAATCAAGAAAATCGAACTCGTCCTGCCAAACGATCTCGTACTGATCCCAGTCAGTGAAGGCAAGGCATCTTTCACCGAAGAGCAGGCACAAGACCACAACAGTCAACCTCATCCTGTGCGGTTGTCTCCCTCTATAGTAGAAAAACCGGCAGATGCAAAAAACTGAATATGAGTATACTGCAGATTTGTATCTTTGACCTAACTCACTTTCACGCGATGCTCACTCTCTTGTACTTATAATATTATAACCAGTGGTGTTGCTTCAGACTTCGTTCCCCACCCCGATATTACTCAAAAGGTTATACTGATAGCGGGCTACTTTATCTCAACTACATGTATAGTCGCCTTGGACGATTGAGCGGTCTCTCGATTCAGTCCCAACAACTCCACAATATGCTGCAATACACACACACACACACACACACACACACACACACACACACACACACACACACACACACACACACACACACACACACACACACACACACACACACACACACACACACACACACACACATACTGATACGAACGTGAAAAGGCAACAGAATGTGTCAAGAGCAGTTAAGCTTATTTATTGTCTGCACGTATAGACCTCTTGTTCTTTTTGTTTGTCTGTCTCAATATCTGTTCGTCTTTTGCTGCCCAGAGGCGGCGCTACACCAGGACCTGGCGGTAACCGGGTATACAGTGACCCAGCGCCGTTTTTAAGGTTCTGCGAACGTCGGTGCAAAAGGTATATCACAGTAGCGCGTTCCGGTTGAGCGGCCTCTTTTGTCCAATATCATGTGCGACTTGCATTAGGCCTATAATATGCAGCATTGAGAAAATATTTATATCTAACACTGGCCTAGTACGTTGGTACGGATAAAACCGGGTATACCCGTACCCGTAATGACCCTATCCGACTCGACCCGTGAAATGCGTGTCGAGTACCCAACCCGTAGTGTCCCGCGGTACGTTGAAACCCGCGGGCACGGGTAGACCCTCAGTCTACAATTTGGTCGTGAATCTTTGGTGCTGAGACACGTGTAGCTACTCCGTGCGAGTGGTTTGTTTGTTTGTTTGTATGTGCACTTGTTATAGCGCCCCTTCAAGCTCTCTCTACTCAGAGGCGCTCCCGAATGCAGAGCGGACACTGCATCGGAGTTTCACGCCGAAGCGCTGAGCAATTGTGAGTGAAGGACTTGCCCAAGGTCCCTAGGCGGTTGAGGGTGGATTCGAACCTCGAACCTTCCGGCTCCAAGGCAATGACGCCACCACTACACCACCGCGCCCCACGGTGGTGGAGGAGAGGAAGACCGACGCCCTTGTTTTAGAGACAGATAGGAAATAGACTGCGACTATTATAATTGTCGTAGATGACTGCTTGCATGGACGCTGCGTGGACGGGGTCTAGGGTATGCTGGCCTAATAATAAGGTTTCTGGGGTAGGGGCGAGGACAAGGTATTGGTAGAATTAAAACAGATAAGTCTGTTCGGTCAAAAGCGGGTTCGCGGACGTTTCGTCATCGAGCTCCTTGTCGGTTACTAAAGGTTTGTCACGAGGCCTAAAATAATCTCCAGAGACTGGAGATAAGGTAGGCCTAATTAAGCCAGGCGATATTATTTTTTAGCGGAAGAGAGTTGTGCCGGTTAAATAAAATCTTTAGTTCATCTTTGAATTGACGTCTGGCACATGAATCAATGTGTTTATTCAATCAATCATTTATTCATTAAAATATTTTCAAAAGCCCAATCGCGAAGCACTACGTCCACATTGGTTCTATGCTAATTCATCCTTGCGGGTGAATAGGCTAGACCTAGGCTATAGGCTTAGTTATCATAGTAAGAACAGCGCTAAAAGATTTCTATAGGCCTATATCCTACTAAGCACAATGGATGCGCATACTATGTAACATGAATCCAGCAAACACACCATATCATAGAATAGAATAGTAAAATGTTAATCAGAGTAAGCTTATACTCTACGCCTACACAGTGTAGAGTTACAGCAAATTTGTATCACATTTGAATCTCAAATAATTTATGTTCTATAAGTAGTCAATTTTCTGAGTTAATAACTTTTATTAATCGCAAATCGTTTCATCATTGAATTTCGCCTTCGCTTCAGTAGACCGATCACTTGCGTTGGTAGACTCGGATGTAGTCAATCTCCATGGCATTGTCGTCTCCCCACTTCCAGCTATCTCTGGCATCGTAAAACTTCTTCATCGCTGTCGTGTACGGGTCACCGTTGCTCCACGGCTTCTGAAACGCCGCGTCTCCGCCGCGATTGGAGGCGCCGTCCGGGATGAAGCCGTTCAATCCTCCGACAGCGACGTTCAGAACGAAGTGAAACTATAAAATGAGGACGATACAAAACCATTGTACGCACACGGACCATTACCTTAAATTCAATAAATGAAGTACATCATGAAACTCATTCATTCGTTCGTTCGTTCATTCATTCATTCATTCAGTCATTCAGTCATTCAGTCATTACGGTACCAGGATATTATCATATAGTTTCCCATTCGAAGTGCCTACTCAGAAGCGCTTCCGATCCCAGCAAGGCTATAGAGTAAAGAGGACAGTTTTCAGAATCGATTCTATACGGTTCCCATGTATTTACCCGTTTTTAAGGTCTGACACTTCTATGCAATGGATGTTGATAAGTTTCAATCTTATTATTTACATCTTTATCGAAGGGCGACAGCTTCGTTCCACCAGCCCATGGATTAGTGGTGCCAGCATTCCATGGTCCTCCGAACGTCCAGAAATCAACCCAATTCGGATTCGCATCAATCAGCGGATATGGAACATCGAGCAGAGCCTGGTTCTCATCGTCCACGAAAAACCTAGAACAAAAACAAATGCGTTGTTCTTATTTATCTTGTTTTGAAGGGCAGCTGATCAAATGAAAAACTGATATTTTTAACAGGTTAGTTTGATATGAAAGACATCAACAGGTTGTTGGTGATTCGTTCACATTCAGATGAGCTCATGGCTTGCATTTATACATAGTGATGTACTAAATTTTATAAGTTCAGTTGCCTATCAACCACGAACATTACATGTATAGTCATGTTCAACTTATTGAAAGGGCAGAGATTGAATAATCATTTGCAATTCTTTCGTTGCGTGCTAATATTCATATGCATATATTTTTTCCTCATTCGCTCGCTGTACATATAATATACGTACAGCGAGCGAATTATAAAGCTGGGATAGAAAGCAGGTTTTAAGGATTGCTTCGATATCTATCCAATCGTACGCATAACTAGTATGTCGAGGCTCATTCTGTTAGCCTGAGATCTACAATCATAACAGTTAGGCTAAGTGTATTATTCTAGACTTTGATACTGCTAATAAAATGCAACGTTTATTCCATCTGACATTGTGTTCAATTTTCCCTGTTCTATGTGCCAAAAGATTACGTGTTACTAACCTATTTACTAGATTGACAGATCTAAAAAAAGGTAGGCCCTACCAATTTTCACTGTTCTATGTGCCCGAAAGATTACTTTTTGCTCACATATTTTCTAGATTGACAGAACTAAAAAGGAAGGACCTACGTCGGGAGAGAATCTGTCAGATTAAGGTTCGTTGTTTGTTACCTGAGTCCGTTGGTACTCCAGTCGAAGTAGAACGTGTGGAAGTTGTCTCCGTAGTTCTTGTCGTTGTCATTTCTAACAAAAGACAACAATAATTGTTCAGAGAAAACTGAATATAACTTTTAATCTGAGTTCTAGCTAGACGATTGTAAAGACGATGTGTTTTTCAGATCCACATGCAGTATAGCCAGTCCTACTTTCACATGCAGTATAGCCAGTCCTACTTTTCGTAGACATGATTGTAATCAATAATTACAGGAATAATATTCGAGCTCTTCAGCATTAGAACTAGAAATTTTCGGTTTCGTAGAATTTTTAAAGCGCCTACGTATATTTAGGTTACATTCGATTTCGTAACCCAGATCCAGCTTATCCAAATTGTGTCAAATCATTTGAATAATTCTATTTGCAAGTGCTTGTTTATTTGGGTCATTGTCAGAAACTCATTAGACGTATTCCAAGCAGGACTGTGTAGACTGTAGAGTCTATAGACGATGGTCGATTGCCCCAACTTGGCTGCATGCCCTTTGGTTTGCATTCAAATATGTCTGCTAGTCTTCAGCGCAGTCAAGAGAGAAATTGTTTTTCGGAGATTTGGATTCATTTTGAAATTCCGTCACTTTTATGTCTTGGGAGAAATAAACATTTTCAAGAAGGGTCAGATTTATAACAAGAATGCAAACTGAGAAAAACATCTACATCGAATAAAATAAGAAGACTTGTGACAGATTTTGTTATCTGGATCGGTGTGTGGTATGATGATAACACGGCATTGTTAAAATATTTTGACAAGACTTTATATAAGCTTATAGTGAGTTGATAACACGGCACTGCTAAAATATTTTGACAAGTGAATTGTTATCCTGTTATCCTCTTAGTTTAAGGCCTGATGATGAGGTTTTAAAAGTAGGCCTAGGCCCAGTAGCGCTGGTGACCTATAATGAACTTGAGCTCGTAATTAATTTAACCATTTAAATGGGTAATCAGAGTTACAAAGGGCGATACACGTTTCAAATTTTATAAAAATCTTCTTCTGAAATTGGTTTGAAATATGAGCGGGCAAAATTCACGGCGATTAGAGTCTACACTACACAAATATGTTTCACCTAACTATAGCTCTTGATTCGTGCGATATAATTTGCATAGTGTCCATCCATAACCTGACTTACTTCTGAAGGGTGGTCTTCATGAATCGGTTTTGGCCAGCGTCTGGACCCCAGTGCATCGTTGATCCCATCTTCTGAATTCCAATGAGATCGCCGCTCGCGCTCTTAAGGTCTCGATTGCCTATAATCAACAGCCAATAGGCTAATAAGCGAAACTGTAGGCTACTCGTAATCGCATGTTCTGCATATCCAGTGAGATCAGTTTCCATAGAATTTGGTCAAAAGAAATCATCCGAATGTTTTAGCGACGTTCAGTCAAGAGTGGATAACACTGGATATCCAGCAATAAGTCAGCCATATGATATCGTTCTCTGGACCCACGTTTACTGGAACTGCATTATAGAAAACCGACATGTATAAGGGCTCAGAAGAATACATTTCCAGTGCCATGGGTCTATTCAAAACACAGGCCTACGTAAACTTTCGCCGCGTTTTCTATCAGCCTGGTTAACCCTGACTTGCCTACCAGCGAGTTGGAACCCTGAATTTTTTTAGAGCGCGCTAATATTGATGATCGCCCCTTACATTCATCCTATGTATTAATAATCTACTTCATAAAATAATATTCAAGGAAAAATTAGTTAGGTCCGGTTAACCATTATTAGATTGGATTAATAATGGTGACTTCTTTAGCTCTTACATCTTAAGTAGGCCTACGGTATTCGCCGTCTTGATAAGTTAACGGTTTTGACCCCGCTAGATAGCAGTGGTACACAGAAGGCCTAACTTGTGATTAGGCCTAGTCTATTTATAGTTAAATTAATTATCACGATATTTACCGATGGATTCAATGATATCGATCTCGCCTGATCGAGGCCATCCGCCATAAACATTTTTCTCTGGCAACATCCAAATGGCTGTACAATAGTAAGCAACAGAGAAAATGGAATGCAAAATCTTACACACTTATTGAGTAAATATAACTTGTCAAAGAACTGATCCGATGTTATTAAATTTATATTAATTGTACATAATTTATTTAACATTGATTTAGTTTAATATCATCGTGACTTAATTAATTGATTCAATAATAATTATATATTTAAAGATGAAGATAGTCAAGATGCGATGACAACCATGTGGACGATAATCTTAATTATATATTAGGCCTCATAGGCGTACGAGGCGGGAGTCCAGAGGGGGCAAATGCCCCCCCCCCCCCAAATTTCGGGAAAGTCTGTTTTTCGGGCAAGCAGACCCGGGAAAATACGAAAAAATTGTATTTTTCACGACATATTTCAACTTTTTTGTCTCGGAAAAATAGTATTTCCCACCCAGAGATTTATTTTTCGGGCAGAAGTAAAATCTTTGACACCCCCCACTGCTGAAATCTCCCGTACGCCTATGTTAGGTCTATTGATGACAATGGGCCTAAAACAATGACGATTGCGGTGATGGCACAGTTGTGAGGTTGATGATGACATAGGTTAAATTATCATTCGGGTGGAGCTGGAGCGGGGTGGGGTGAAGTTTGTGGGCGGTGTGGAGTTGAGGGCGGGTAGTGCTGGGAGATGGGAAGGGGCGGAGGTTAGGGTGAAGGCGGGATTGGGTGGGCCAAAAACAATATTACCCGGGCAACGTTGAGTGCCCAAGAGGCGTGGGTGCTGGGTGGGGCAGGGTGGGTTGGACCTGCGTGGTGGGAATTAGAGTGGAGTGGGGGTTGGAGCGGGAGATGGATGGAGCGGGGAAAAGATGGAGTGGGGTCGGGAATGGTTAAAAGACCGACGTTGACCGAGTAGCTCTCGGTAGCCTACATGGGTGACGAACCCTTCCTCGCAAAGGCGGGTGGGAGCTGGGCAAGGGGTGAAAACCTAAATTTCCCGGGCAACGTAGGACACCCAGCTAAGGCAATATATTACATAGTTATACAGATAGGCCTACTTGTGCATATAGTTTAAAGGCCTGTAGTATAATTGTAACGAGCATGATTATGAGGAGGCAGGTATCTGGAACACTGTACCTGGCCAGAGCCAGTCTCCCACAGGCATTTTAGCGCTGATGACAACTCGTCCGTAGGTGAAGCTGAATTTCTCGAAGGATCGCAGTCGAGTGGATATGACAGGTGGAATGTTGCCAGCCTCTCCAGTCCTGTAGCATCCGCCGTTGTCCGAATTCGTGCAGAACCCGTAAATATCTGTTAATAATTAAGCCTAAATGTAATCATTCTTAATGACGTTTTTATATAGCGACCATTCAAGGCATGATAGGCATCTCAGAATCGCTATCGGTTCAACCCAGGTTAAGGCATAGTACACTTTTAGGACTTTTAAAGAGCAAAGTGGAGAGGCCCCAGGGCACTAAGCGCAGAATGGTTGCCTGCGCATAGGGACAAGAGAAGTTTCAGTAGGACTAAATTTTCTCGAGAGCATGTAGGTTTAAGAGAATTTGTATAAAATCATTGGAGCACCGATCGCAGCCAATCGTATACGCTGTCCTAGACTTGACTGTCTTGACGCACGCGAGCTTGCAAATAACTAATAATGTAACTGCTTACGGTCGTAAACTTTGGCTATTTGAAAAGTTTCGAATTGTTCTTACTCCAACGAGTCACGACCCGCGAGTGACTGCTCTTCAGATTCTTGTCGCGTCGTCAATTTATTATGCGTAGCTATAAAAATTAGCATCAGCTGTTCTACTTTGCGGGTGATCTAAAGTGGGGTTCATTAAATACAAAATTCGTATTTGGAGAAGAAACAAAAGAAGGCGAGGAGAAAGAAGGAAAGGGAAGAGTAAGTAGCGGATGAAAAGTCACCACCACTAAGTTTTATTTTCATATAGTCATTTCTTCGAATAGGCCTATTGAGTACGCAGGCCAGGATAAAGATATAATTTTATGGACATAGGCTACTGACGGCTAGTTTGTACTGACTTGTATTTTTTCTTAATATCCAATGACGCAGATGTATCTTTAGACATAACAGTTACATACCCTTAACGTCTAGAATTCCATTCTTCATGAAGTCTTCTCCGTATGGTTGACCCGTCTTAGGGTTTTTGGTGTCAGCCAAGAGCTTCTATCAACAATTGATAAACAAATTGATGGCTTCAATATTATTGTAGTCGTTTAGGCTCCTGTTAATATTTCTACAATAGGTCTGTAAAGATTATGCACTGAGTCCAAGAGCAATAATTGCCCTATAGTAATTTATAGGAGGCCGTCGTAGGCCTACGTCTTGAATTCATCTTTGCCTATGGGCCTGTACTAAATTTTCGAAACTCTTCGGAATATGTTTGGTAACGTCAATTCAAAAGTTTCAATAGCTTTGAAGACTTTTGTCGTAAAAAGTATTAGAAGTTGGTAAATTGGAATACTCTTCACGGTATCAAAATGGAAACGAAGATGAGACATAGAGACAATACAATAAGCTTACAATGCAAAACAATACAATGCAATACAATACAATACAATACAATGCAATACAATGCAATGCAATACAATACAATACAATACAATACAATACAATACAACAGAGACTTTAATTACCGGTTTAATGGAAAATTTTCCATCTCGAGCGTAGCCGATGGACGAGTCGTTGACGTACAGCTGGAATTCGCTGTTCTGTCAAAATTCACCGAATCAAACATTCAAATCTCATGGAACAAGAATTGAGATTGTCATTAGATGCAGTTAATATATGAAGCACAGAAACAACAGAAGCCCAATGATTATGATTATAATGACATGAGAATGCATTCAATCTAATCGCATTAATAATAATATTAATTAGGCTATAAATAGGATTGCAAAAACAATACGATAGCAAAGAAAATGCTATGCATACAGGGTGTTGCGACACAGAGTAGGCCTATATATATATATTATATGTATATATTATATAATATGTATACCCTGCCAGCCTGCTCACGTTGAATCGTAGAGCATATTATAAATTGGAATTGGGACCTTGTTCTGATATTGGACCAAAATAGAGCTCAATGACATAATAGGTATAATTATAATGCTCACTACGTGCTCTCAGATTAAATAGCTGATGATAATGATGATGATGGTGGTGATGATGATGATGATGATGATGATGATGATGATGATGATGATGATGATGATGATGATGATGATAATGACAACAACAGCAGCAACAAGGGCTGTAGTCGAGGTTATTCGCAGGTATACAGATTGCACTCACTTCACAGATATATGTGTTTAATATACTGGAAAATGGCCTGCAGGCCAAGGCAACTTTGTCGTGTACTCACCTCTAATTTTTCCACCACATCTACCACCGACAGAATATAGTTAAAGTGGACAATAGATTGTGACTGCCCCTCCCTACCCCCCAACACACGAACAATGACTCGCCTACGCAATTATTCATGATTTTGATTGCATCATAAAGTTTACGGTAGTGACGAATGTTGTTCTGTCGCATGACTTCTCTATTTCCAAAAAACTCGATACACATGTAGGCTTTGATGTAGGTCTACTTGCATGAAACGTCGACTCATCGTGCACCACATCATGTGGATATCAGTTGATAAAGACATAATTCGCCTTCTATAATAATTATAGTCTGCTGGGATTCAACTTACGATTTTGACATGAATATACCGGACGTAAGTAGGCATATTAAGAACTGGCTTACACGTTGCTGTTTAACCACACTTTTTCAGGTTTCCTTTTTTATCATTGGGATTGGATGGGCCTATACTCGCCGAGCTCCGAAGTATTTAGGTGACGTCATCCGTCTGACAACCTCAGCCCCTTCTCTTCGCCCTCTCCGCTTCTTTGACTAACATGGTCTGTTCATCCCTCATGCTATAGGACCACCATGGCTAAAACGCGTTGTTTTGCTCTCATTGGCCATGCACTGTGGAACCAGTTTCCTCCTTCGACGAGTTCCTTCTTATCAACTGGTGGGCTAAGTGTCTCTTTTCACTGTCTCAAGAGTCAAGACCACTTTCCTCTCTTGGTCTAACGCACTGGGAGCACCTCTGATTGATGTGCAATGTGATAGCCGCTATGTAAATTTATGAAATACAATACAATACATGAAGTTATAAGGCAAACGGTGCTTTGTGTTTTTTTAATCATGCAATTTATGTCTTATTTGGTTAGATGCTGTCAGCTGAATCTGTATGTCAGCTGCATGTAGGTCTACTCGATTTCTACATTTTTCTTCTGTTGTAGTATAATTATACGCCTCTAATTATGCAGGTGCGTGCAACATGTGGCATATGGCAAAACATGCTAACTGCACAAAGGCCTGTTGCGCCAGTGCATGGGGTATTCTTTAATTAGTAGCCTACAATCTAGACATCGAACAATATGAAAGTCAATTTAAAATCTTTAATTATTTCAATCTGAACATCGATCAATATGAAAGTTAATTTAAATTCTTTAATTAGTCCAATCTAGACATCAAGGCCGTAGACAGGGGGTGTTTTGGGTGTTTGAACACCCCCCGAAATGAAAAATGCAGAAAAAATTATTGCATTTTCTAGTTCGTGATACAAAAGCCATGAAAGAAAGCCATGAAAACACCCCCCGAAATGAAAGAATAGATTAAATTTCGGGAGATTTTCAGGAAATTCAGCCTCCCCAAAACTGAAATCCTGGCGCCGCCACTGAAAACACCCCCCGAAATAAAATCCTGGCTACGGCCTTGCTAGACATCGACCAATATCAAAAATAATTTAAATTCTTTAATTAGTACAATCTGGACATCGACCAATATGAAAGTTAATTTAAATTCTTTAATTATATCAATCTAGACATCGACCAATATGAAAGTTAATTTAAATTCTGTCTAATATGCGGTGTGTGACACCGTATGTCAATTAAGGTTAAACTGCATCCATACTCCTTCACAGGGGACCAACAACGTCAGTGCGCCGGTCCTAAGCCCGAATAAAGGAGGAAGGTTTGCCGGATGGGTGGCGATACTCTGGCAGTAGAAGACCAAGACGATTGAAATCCGCAAAAACCACGACACAAGTGACATAGCACCCCCAGTTGCTTCAATTTGTCATGATGTGGAGCAGACATGCACAGGTCGGTCAGGACAGACCGGTGGAGAGAGTCGGTGGAGAGGGCATTGGACACAAACGGGCTTTTCCCCACTGGTTGTCCTTCATGCATTTCCCTAGCATTCTCTTAAAGCAGACAAGCCGGTCCAGCTGCTTCAAGATATAATGGTATGGTCCGTATGGAGTAGACCTGCTAGCCTGTAGAAACTGGGAGATGACACGAGACAGATTCAGACAGAGAGTGGCGTCGGACACCTACGGGCCTATGGTTTGTGATGATGATGATGATGATGATGATGATGATGATGATGATGATGATGATGATGATGATGACGATGATGATGATGATGATGATGATGATGATGATGATGATGATGATGATGATGATGATGGTGATGATGATGATGATGAATCGTGGTAAAAATGTATATGGGCACTGACATTTATGAAATGTTAGTCTGAACACTGACAACTATTACAGTCCTCAAAATGCATCTAGAACGCAAGCAGTTGTTTGGATTTACGTCAATCCCATAATTATTATTCATGTCGGGAGAACGCGCCGAGGGAGACGCGATCGTCTACTTTCGGCAACCGAGTTCGTCCTCGTCATGGGCGGAGTTTATCAAAGGCTAGGTGGGGGGCTAAGCCCCCCCCCAAGAAAACCCAGATTCAACTTTTTACCATGAAAATGGAATCATTCTTCGGGGTTAACCCTACTAGAAGACCCAGACTCGAGGTTAGCCCCCCCCCCCAAGAACGGAAACCAAATTCCGCCCATGGTCCTCGTGCTAACATTCTAAAACTTTGTAGCCTCGCTACATAAATGGACTATTAACCTAAGATTCTGCTGAGATTCTTTCCACTTGACCAGATGCCGTGCAGAGTTTATTTTTCCAATAAGAAATCGATTTTTAGTAAGAATTACTGCAAGCAAATTAAATCAGTTGTGCATTACTTAAAGGCAGCTTGAATGTTGTTTGAATCTTACCCCTCCGCCAGTAGCAGTGACCTCATGCTGCCACTTTTTGGTGTCAAAGAAATCGAAATTGTCTTCCCAGATGAGTTTGAAATCATCCCAGTCAGTGAAGGCCAGGCATCCTTCACCGAAGAGCAGGCACAAGACTACAACCGTCAACCTCATCTTCTGTTCGTCTCCTTCTACCAGAAACACCGGCAGATGCAAATAGCTGAATATTATGTGTATTCAGCAGACCTGTATCTGTGGCCGAACTCGCTTGTACATAAGCGACGTTCAATCTCTGGTGCTTATATAGCCAGTGTTGCAGTTTCTTCAGACTGCGTTCCCCACTCCTGCAGGTGTTGCTCGAAATATTCCATTTTGATATTGGGCCACTTTCTGTCAGTGGGCTACTTTTGAACGATTCGACGGTGTCACGATTCAGCCCCAAAGGTGTTTTCACAGTATGTTGAAAAACTCGCACTGAAATTAAAGTGAAATGACAACAGATGCGTCACCGTCAGTTATTAGAACTTACTTAGAACTTAGTCCATCCCGTGCAGATCTGCACATCGGGCAACGCATCGTCTCCATTCTTCTCTGTCCGCCGCCAATTCCCTGGCCTCGTCCCACGACATCTCCAGTTATTAGACCTGCAGTTATTACACCTGGGATTGACTTCAGTCAGCTAATCTGCTCACAATTGAGTCTAACGTGACTTGAGGCTGACTGGAAGTCGATGACTTGGAGTCACAACGACTTGACCCGACGTGGCAGGCAGGCTAAACAACCAACTTCCTAGGCTACAAGAAGACGACATCTCACAATGTTCTCACATAACCGTTTAGCCTATAGGTCTATAATGTAAGGCTAATGATGCAAAAAGTCAATTTTGCAATGAAAGCATTAATTTCATGTTATGCCTAGGCCTACCGATGAGTAATGAGATCCTAACACTTGCTGATTAAATTTCTACAGCTTAGTTTAGTCCTATTAAACCATTTCTATGCTGGTTGTGTTTGAACGCTCCGTGATGCTTTGAGCTATCTATAGCCTGAACATGCAGTTGACGATGTGATGGTAAATCATTAGCCTATGAGTTTTTCAACTTATCAATTGTCAGGTCGAAAATAAAGTGGCGGACCGTGGACTGGTTGCACTGAATGGCGTGTTAGGCATGTAATGTGTCTAATGATAATTAATTTTTAAGTCCGTTGTCATAATTATTGGGCCATTAACGTCATCCGGTAACTTAGCAAATCGCATGCGAATCATCCTACTATCTATATCTATAAGCAAGGATGTATATTTATTTATTTATTTATATATTTATTTATATATTTATTTATTTATATATCTATTTGTCCAGAATACACGCCCACAGTTTTGCAGCTATTGATCTGAAATTTTGCACCTAGACAGGGGTCCATCAAACTTAGCAAGTGCAGGGATTGGCGAATTTCTAACACCATGGGGGCCAGGATGGGGAAATTTTGGGGGAGGGCGACGAAAAACAACTTCGAGTGACTCTATAATATATACACCTGTATATATATTATGCATGTTGGTCTACAAAATTCGACTTTAGTTGCGGTAAGCAGAAACGACTCGACTGTGGTCGCCTTATTGTTGTCGACTTCAATGTGTATCAGTCATCTATGTCTGTGTACGAACTTGTAGGTCTCTTACACCTTTTGTTTGCCTTTGTCAATAACTGATCGTCTATAGGCTAAGCCTATAAGGCTAAGGGTTCTTCCTCGTCTTTCTCTGACTAAGTCTTCTTCATGGTATTAGTGTATGCCACACTCTCCTTTACTTTCTCTCTATGTATCTGTCTGTCTGTTTCTGTCTGTCTGTCAGTCAGTCAGTAAGTCTGTATGTCTGTCTGTCTGTATCTGTCTGTCTTCTGTCTGTCTGTCTGTCTCTCTCTCGCTCTCTATGTTTCTGGTCAGCCCATGTTTTTCTGCTGGCGATATCTTTCTCGTTAATTCTTTCATTCGTTCACCCGTTCATTCGTATGGGTTACTCGCGAGTCACTAATACTTCCATGCTCCACTCAACCCATCCTTGCTGATTGAATTCAATACTATCACAAGTAACAAGAGCGATAAGATTTCTATAAACGTCTTACTCAATCACCGATGGATGAGTAATTGAGTATGCAACAGACTCAAACAAAGTTCAACACAAAGTCATATCATGGAAATGAACAGTAAAGCGTTTATTGCAGTATACTCCAAAAACGTGTAATTTTGAATTACTTTAGAACTTCAAATAATTTGTGTTTTACTTGTAGTCAATGTTTTGATTTGTTTTTGACAATTATTAATCGCGAAACGATGCATCATTCATCTTGTCATGAGTAGACAGACGATTAGTTGCGCTTGTAGACCCGGATGTAGTCGACCTGGAGGGCATTGTTGTCTCCCTCATCGTCCCACGTCCACTTCCAGTTTCCTCTGGCGTTGTAGAACTTCTGCAAGGCTGTCACGTACCAGTCACCGTTGCTCCACGGCTTCTGCAGCGCCGGGTCTCCACCGCGATTGATGCAACCGTCTGGAATGAAGCCGTTCAATCCTCCGACAGCGACGTTCAGAATGAAGTGGAACTGTGAATGACATCGATACAAAGCCATTGTACACACTAATTGCACTAGAAGTAAGTAAGTAAGTATATTCTTTTAAAAACGACATAAAAAACAAATACAATACAAATCTGACTAGATTCATTCATAATGGGAATTTATATAACGTTCCTTCAAGGTGACTAATACTTAGAAGCACTCCAGACCCCCAGGGAGGATCAGTTTTCAAAATTAATGCGCATAGGAATAGTCAAAGTGGACCGCGAGAAACAAGACTAGTGCAGCGCCATGATACAGGGCCGGTTCGAAAGCGAGGAACCAACCCCCGGAAAGGCACGCACGATTCTGCTAAGTAGTCAGTCTCTCTCAGCATTTCCATGGGTATTAACTAGGGAACAATACTCTATGATTCTATATAGAGTTCCTATAAAAGAGTGTCGGCCATTGTGAGGATTGTAGAAAAATAATTATAACTGGAGTCAGATCTTGATCCACTTGGCTCGCAATGAACACGCTTAACTACATGATCCTAAGAAAGACTAGGGGCTGAAACCCCGCAACCATCCGACAATTCTCACCCTGAATGTATATCTAATTTGATGGCAGATTCGCAGTCAGTCGTTACAACCACTGAGTTGTTAGTTATGTAAACTAGTTAGCAGTGGTGTAGTGGGAGGGTAACGCGGGGGAACGCCGTTCCCCACTTTTTTCCAGGGATAATGGAATATTAATACTACTACTACTACTAATAATAATATTATTATAAAGAGCGTCCCCCCACTTCATTTTTTTGGACTACACCACTGCTAGTTAGTGAATATGTAGTACATTATGTACGAAAGTCAGCAAGTGATTTGACAGTTAGGGATGATGATGATGATGATGATGCACCTGATTACAAAAGCATGATTCCTCCTAAAGATTATCCAATATGATATTTACATTTTGATCGAAGGGAGCCAGGTTGGTTCCACTAGCCCATGGATTGTCTGGGTATTCTGGCTTCCATGGTTTCCCCCACTCCCAGAAATTAATCCACCAATCATTCGCATCAATCAGAGGATATGGAACATCGAGCAGAGCCTGGTTCTCGTCATCTACGAAGAATCTAGAACAGAAAGAGTTTCAATGATTGTTGTTCAGATAAATTAATTATTATCCAGTCGTAGGCATGTGTAAAGGTAAAGTAAGTAAGTAAGTATGCGCTTTATTGGTTCGTTCGGTTGGCAACAGATCTACATACATAACTTATATTATAGGCCTACTAAACCTTTGAAACTTCTAATAGCAGACCTATGCAACGTTTTTCAAACTGGCATTGTGCTACGCTTTCTCTGTTGCATGTACTTTGCCTTCTGCCAAAAAATCGCTTATTGCTCACCTACACACTAACTTACATTGACAAAAATATAAAGGGTAAGTTTCGAGAAACAGACTGCCAAATTTAGGCTCTTAATTTTTGTTACCTGAGTCCGTTGGGGCTCCAGTCAAACCAAAACGTGTGGAAGTTGTCTCCGTAGTTCCAGCTGTCTTCGTGCCTAATAAAACGCAACAATTTAGATACTTATGACGATAATTTATGACTAAATCTAACCTCAGGTAGACCTACGAGTTCTGGCAAGACGATTAAGAGCAAGACGCACAGTTGCGCAATCATACTTTTCGTAGACCTATAGTCAACATATGATTTTTGAGTCAATTGAGTCGATGTTTGGGTCAATATTTGAGCTATAAGGTCCAGAGGAGAATACAGAAACTTTGGGCGGGGAGGGGGCACAAATTCTTGGCCTTGGGTGTGGGGAAAAAAAGTCGTATCCGCCAAAAAGTTTATGACCTTTTTTAGTCATTCACGAGTCCAAATATACTTATTATACATTGTTCGGAAACTTGTTGAAACCAAATATTTGAGCTATAAGGTCCAGAGGAGAATACAGAAACTTTGGGCGGGGAGGGGGCACAAATTCTTGGCCTTGGGTGTGGGGAAAAAATTTCGTATCCGCCAAAAAGTTGATGACCTTTTTTTTAGTCATTCACGAGTCCAAATGTACTTATTATACATTGTTCGGAAACTTGTTGAAACCAAATGGGGGGGGGGCACGATACATGGGCAGTTCTAAATGGGGGTGAAGCATGGGCGAATTTGCCCCCTGGATCCGCCTTTCATAAGGTTTATGAAGAATACAAGTGCCTTCTTTTCAGCGACTGAATTCGAATTTTCGCCGTTTCGTGGAATTTTTAAAGCTTCTATGGTGCATGTATTTAGATCACATCCGGTGATGTATCTCCCAATCCAACGCATTCAAATTATGTTAAGATATTGCTTGAATAGTTCTAATTGTGAGTGTTTGTTACATGGGTCATCTGCAAGAACTCATTACGGTACTACGCAGGCTGAACTATATGCCTATAGACCTACAAGACCATGATCATTGATCATTTGCATTCTGACCTTTGGAATTATTTCAATATCGGTATGCACTATGCAATTCCGGAGATTAGCTGTTTTGCCCCTAGTAGTATTTAACGCAGTTGAGAAAGAATGTTTTCTAGATTTTAGTCCATTTGCAATTTGATCACTTTGATGCACTTGGATCGAAACTGTTTTCAAGATAGGTCGAATGTTACGCCTAAATAGAATGAATGTAAACTAAGTAAAGTGTTTACATCCTCAGATAAAATGAAAAGGCGTGAGAGTTTGACAGATGTTACCATGCATCTATATCGATGTTTGGCCTGAAATTCTCTAGATCGCTGATAAACCAGTTGACAGTATTTAGCGAACATGACCTCTGAACTTCAGTCCATAATTATTGCTCTGAACTACGGGGCGGAGGCAGGTACTCTTATATTTCACATTTTAAAAGAAATCTTGTCCTTGTTTACAGCTGCAGGTGTTGCTTTGAAATGTTCTCAGAAAAATTAAGTAAGCTTAAGTAGAGCTCCTTCGTGAGGTTATTGTAAGGCGCTATATAAATGTTCATATCATACATATTGCATACATGCATGCATACATACATACATACATACATACATACATACATACATACATACATACATGTACATACTACGTACGTACATAGGACATACATACATGTACATACGTACGTGCGTGCATACATGCATGCATACATACATACATTACGTACGTACGTACGTACGTACGTACATACATACATACATACATACATACATACATACATACATACATACATACATACATACATACATACATATGCTCTTAAGTTATATCTAACTGAAGAATGATCATTGAACTGTATTAACCTGAGATCTTTCTTTTAAAGTATTCTGGTGCATGATCTGACCTGCAGAGTATCATACAGTGTTTCCCTTTTGCCACAGCTGTTCTGACCTTTGTTTGCTAATATGATCACTTCAGTTTGGAAATCTCAAGCTTGTTTTTCTTTTTATTTCTTAACTGACTAGCAGTACCCATATGTTTGCACTGAGATAATTAGTTAAGCTATATGTATTGAATCTGTTTACAATGTCTGATCTGCCATTCCACCAACGATTGATACTGGGGTTCCTCTGATAGCGGGACTTGTCCCTTTGGGGTTCCCCTTTAAGTGCTCAACCGTATGCGATCCTTTGCTTTATAATGTACTGTTTATTCTTATGATACGCTGTTTATTCTTTCTGTTATGTTAATCATCAATGTTAATGCTATTATTCTGTTTTGTTTTGTCTTGATCAATGTGCAACGGTTGTTGCCTTAATAAATGGTATTTGATTTGATTTGATTTACATACATACATACACACATACATACATACATGCATACATACATAAATGCATGCACGCATGCATACATACATACATACATGCATACATACATACATACATACATACGTACGTACATACATACATACATACATACATGTACATACATGTACATACATACATGTACATATAAAACATAACTGTAAGTGCACTATAATTTGTGCATCCAACCGGACTTACTTCGGGAGGCTGGTCAGCCAGTATCGGTTGTCGTCCCATCCTGGACCCCAGTGCATCGTTGATCCCATCTTCTGAATTCCAAGCATCTCACCACCCGTGTTCTTAAAGTCTCGGTTACCTTTCAATCAAACGTCGGCAAGTAAGGATGCGAAATTTTTATCGTAAGTTTAAAATAATATTGAACAGTTAACAGCTAGTGAGTCCACTTTCCACAGCGTTCGGTCAACCAAAATCATCCAAAATGTGAACTAGTCCATCCCTTCAGGATATATACAATTATTATAGCCTACATACATATATAAATGTTCATGTCACACATATCACCTTGGCAAGGTTAGTCATTATATTCACTGCCGCAATTGTAGGCCTGTTCTGCTCTTTAAGGAAATTAATTGAACTGAATAGTGAAATCTCCTTCAAAAATGTTCTAGAATTTTTTTAGCTAGGTCCGGTCAACCTTTAATAGAGTGGACTAGATACATGTATAGTGACCTCCTCTCTGCTGTCATCTTATGTAATTGTAAGCACGATATTGATACGTGAAGGGTTTGTTCTCCGAGACCTAACCTGCGAAATTTAAGGTTCAAATTATTATTTCATAATAAATTACCGATGGTTTCAATTATATCGATTTCGCCAGATCGAGGCCATCCGCCATAGACCCAATCTTCTGGCAACATCCAAATGGCTGTGGAACAGTAAGCAACAGAGAAAATAGATAATAAAGTCTTACACTCTGATTGCGTCAATCGACATGTAACGTGTAATTTTTAACCTCTGATGAACAATGCAAACCACCAACTAAATAAATGGCGCACGAAAACCAAAGCGCAATCAGATCAATAATTAGGCCTAATTATAGGCTACCCAACGAACTGATCTGAGGTTATTATTGTACTCTATTTTTATATAATTTATTTAAGCAATAAGCACTGAATTACTTTAATTTTATAATGACCCGATAATTGAATCTAACAATTAATTAATAATGATGAAGTTAGTCAATATGGTGATGATGACCATGCAGATGATAAATGCACACGTAAGTGTAGACCATCTCTGATTATCGCCTAGGATCAGATCAATTTTTTCAATGCATTAATCGGGTGAGATATTTCACCATCTTTGCCCGTTTGAATGGACGCCACGCCAATTACAGTAGGTCCCCGTGTACGGACCGTGCAGGCCCAAAGATTTTACATCTCTGAAATAGCCACCTTCGGACGACAACTATTGATGATAATAATAACAATGACTATGCTGATGATGATGATGCATTTGTAAGGCTGATGAAGTGATGATAATGATGATGATGATGATGATGATGATGATGATGATGATGATGATGATGATGATGATGATGATGATGATGATGATGATGGTGGTGATGATGGTGATGATGATGGTGATGATGATGATGATGATGATGATGATGATGATGATGATGATGATGATGATGATGATGATGATGATGATGATAGATGATGATGGTGACGCCGATGACAATGATCATAATATAACGATGGTCATAATTATACTAATGGCAAGATTGAGTAGAGTCAGTAGACGAACTCTACTAAAATGTATGGCAATATACAGGTATTTTTTCATAGAGTATTGTAATGAGCATTATTACGACGCAAGTATCTGGAACACTGTACCTGGCCAAAGCCAGTCTCCGACGGGCATCTTGGCGTGGACAACGACTCGTCCGTGGGTGAAGCTGTATCTCTGGAAGGTTCTCAGACGAGCGGACATGACTGGTGGAATGTCTCCAGCAGCTCCAGTCCTGTAGCATCCGTTGTTGTCAGAATTCGTGCAAGCTCCGTAATTGGCTGTACATTAGGAAACATAACTACATGTATTATCATCATCATCAAGGTCCTTCAAGGTATGCTACTCAGAAGCGCTCCCGGTCCAAAACAGGCTAAATTGGACAGGTTAGTGTTCTTTTCTTTTAGAAGCTAAGTAAAGTGACCCAAGGCCAAGGGTACTATGCGCAGTGTAATTATAGGGGGACTATTCCAGGTCGCAGGACCAGCGAGCGAAAAAGAACGAATCTGTCTGTTAGCATGCAGTCCATGAGCGGCGAACCAAAAGAGTAAGGAAGTAGATAGTCTTTTGCTTATTGCAGATACCAAATTAGATAAGTATTAGATCTACTATAAACAGATAATTTCCATAGAACCTATTTTAGAAACTCAGTTGATTATCAGCCAGGATGGAAAACGATATGTAGGTTCAGCGTTGAAGAATATAAACTAACGGGAAAGGTTTCATCAATGAGCAAAGCAAATAGCACAGGTTTGATAAGCAAATAGCACAGGTTTGATAAGCAAATAGCACAGGTTTGATAAGCAAATAGCACAGGTTTGATAAGCAAATAGCACAGGTTTGATAAGCAAATAGCACAGGTTTGATATCGTGTTCCAATCGACAGCAAACAACGCAAAGTTTAATTCTCATCTTTGCTTTTCATCGAATATTGATAGGCTAAAATGGAAATATTAAACTTCTATAATTATAGATCTACTGATGGATGGTTTGCATTCTTCCCTCAAAATCTAATAGCGCAGAGTCCTAGACATGCACATTGCACATTGCACAACATAGGCTTACCCCAGACGTCCAGAACTCCGTTATTCATGAAGTCTGTTCCATACGGCTGACCTGTCTGAGGGTTGTTGGTGTCAGCCAGCAGCGTCTATCAACAAATTAATTAGAAAAGTTACACATGCATTTTCAAAAATTGTATTTGTTTACTGATATACATTGTAGCCTAGTACATTATTTTGACAGGGAAATGCTTGGAGTTAAAGATTTCAATGCTCTGCGTATTGTAGGTCTAAATGCCTTAATTTATCAGGGTGTGGTGTGTCTTGAACTTGCCTTCGCCTGTGCCCATATTATATTTTCATAACTCTCAGTTTCAATAACGTCAATTCCAAAGCTTCAGGAGCGTTGAAGATTTTGTCATAATGAAGTGTTAGAAATTGTTCAGTTAGAATGCCCTTCTCGGCATCAAAATGGAAACGACGCTAAGACATAAAGGCTTTAATTACCGGCTTAATGAAAAGCTTTCCATCTCGAACGAAGCTGTTGGCAGAGTCCTGAGTGTACAGCTGGAATTCGCTGTTCTGTAAATATTCCCAAAATCAAACATTCAATAAATTCTCATAGAACACAAATTAAAATTGACGTTAGATGCAGTAACATGAGAAGAACAGAAACCCAATGATGACATGCGTTCAGTTTGGCCGTTTATAGAACTATAAAAAAGTTGCTGCACAATTCGATAGCCAACAATAGTTAGGCCTACCGGTATAAATTACATACCATAACCACGTCATAAATTCATAGTAATTAACTCATAGCCTAGTTATCCCCACGTAGGGCCTAATATGTTTTCTACTCCAAAGTTAAAACCTCACTTCTACCCGAATTCTCACCCTATATAATTCATTCAATCATTTAAGCTTAGTTGGTGTCTCCAAGTTTGTGTTAGCTACTGATGCACCTTCGGACCTTGACAGGGTGTTGCGGCATATAGGCTACATGTACAGGGTGGCTCCAAAAAAATGTACCACCGGATAAAATGTGATAACTTTGCAACCGACTGACATATTTCTGTGAAAATTTTCCAATTTGCAGGGGAATGAATTTCCAACAATCCCTGAAAGTTTCACTTGAAATTTTTCATGTTTGCAAAAGTTACAGCTGTTCAAACTTAAAATTTCGTTTTTTCAAATATCCGGAGAATCAAGCTCCAATACAATGTGATTTCATTAAGATTTTTTGCAAATTACATCATAAGAAATGATGATGATGTCCTACGACCTCACTAAGAGCTGTAAAGAAGCTGTTTATGAAGCAAACTGTTGGTATTTAGTGATATTTTATAGATTAAGGACTCAATTCGTGAATCCATTACTGAACGTCATGGGAAAAGTTTCTGCCGAAGATAAAATGGAAACTCGGACGCTGCGTGAACAGAGACTGGGACATTACGTAATCATAGAAAAATACCCAGTGACAAGTGGAGCCCGAGCATATTGAAGGCTACCTGTAAACATGTTTATGTAACGAAGATCAGATGTTGGAAGCGAGGCAGGAAGTGGTCTCTTGGTCTGATGGAAAAAGTACGTTTTTCAAGAAATTCGCTTGGTAATCGAAAGGGTCAAGTTTGCAAAGCACATCGTGGTTTCGACATCAGATATGATGGCGTGGGTTACGGCTGCAAGAAAAGACTGCATTTAATCCCATTCAGTAGGTTAGATGTCAAACTCATCTTTGAACTCTCTTACCCAGACTCATTGAAGACCAGGTATGCTCTAACAGCTGGTTTTATTTTCCATCTGGACGGTGCATGCGCCTGCTTGCTTGCACGGCAAGTTTGATTTTGATGAAGCTACCGTAGTTTTGCCATCAACTGAAGTAAATGCATTGGCAAAGATGACTAACAAACTCGACAGACCTTACCCCTGTTGCTTATCACGTCTGGTGAGCTATTCTGGAACGCTGCAAGACATTTCATCCCAAGTTTTAGAACATTGGCCAGCTGAAGCAAGTCTTGCTGCTAATGTGGGGTCAGTAGCCGCAGGACCCGACCAACAAGGCCATCTGAGCTTCACAAAAAGAAGTTGAGCTTGTGCTAAGGCAGGGAGTGGACACTCTCATTATACCTTATAATAAATTGCAAAACGAAATTCTGAGGTCGTAGTGAAAGTGATATCATTTGACATGGAAATCTACAAGTGACGTTCATTTTCCGCGAAAATTCGAAAAAACGAAATTGAAAGTTTAAATAGCTGTAACTTTTGCAAACATAAAAGGTTTCAACTGAAACTTTCAGGGATTGTTGGAAATTCATTCCCCTACAAATTGAAAAATTTTCGGAGAAAAATTTCCATCGGTTGCGAAGTTATTGCATTTTATCCGGTGGTACATTTGTTTTTGAGCCACCCTGTACATGCGGCAGCATAGACCGTCACCTTATCACAGGTTGGAACTGGAACCATGTTCTGATATTGGTCCCAAAATAGAGCTCATAATATATGAAACAATACACATTATATTATAGATCTAATGTGTATTGTTTCATATAATGCACATGCTGGTAGAGTAATTGGCAGATGATGATGACGACAACAATGATACTGATGATTATAATGGTTATAATGATGATGATGACGATAATTAAGACGATGACAAAGATGCCACCAACAACGACAACAGGAGCAGCAGCGACAACAATTACAAAAATAAGTAGTGCAGGCCTATTTTTCATACGCTGAAGACTCAACACTAGCCTATTTCTCATAACTATTTCATTAGTAGGGCCTATCAATAGACCATTCAGCATTCTTAAAATTTGGTTCAGATAGGCTAATTAGGCCTAGGCCTACATGTATGTTTCACACAATAAATAATTTTAGCTGCAGACAGTGAAGAGTAGGCTACTGACCACGGTAGTCTATTGACCTGATTTTTAGTCATTTATAAAGGAGAAATAGGTCTATAAACAAGCAAACATTTTCGTCTGGCGAAATAAAGTTTCCGCAATTTTCTGCTGCATAAAAGCGATGAAAGACTTTAGTTGAAGTAGACCTAAATCGTGACTACTCGTCAACACGCGCACAATAACTCGTCTTAGCAATGTCACTGCATTGTGATTAATGCCGAAATGTTGCTCTCTATCTCATGCATGACTTCTTTATTTATGCAAAATTCAATAAGTTCTAAGACTCTAAGCGATGCGTGACTCGTGAGCGAACTAGGCTAGGCCAACTTGTTAGACCCATTGTAGAATCTACAGGGTGGCTAAAAAAAATGCACCACCAGATAAAATGCGATAACTTCGCAACCGATTGAACTTTTTCTCTGAAAATTTCCCAATTTGAAGGGGAATGAATTTCCAACAATCCCTGAAAGTTTCACTTGAAACGTTTCATGTTTGCCAAAGTTACAGCTGTTTAAACTTTAAATTCCGTGTTTTCGAATTTCCGCGGGAAAAATTAACGTCACTTGTTGATTTCCATGTCAAATGATATCACATTTTATTACGACCTCAGAATTTCGTTTTGCAGTTTATTGTAAGGTATGATGGGAGTGTCCACTCCCTGCTTTAACACAAGTTCGAATTCTTTTTCTGAAGCTAAGTATGTCCTTGTTGATCGGGTCCTTTGGCAACTGATCCCACATTAGCAGCAAAACTCCCTTCAGCTAGCCAATGTTCTCCAACTTGAGATGAAATGTCTTGCAGCGTTCCAGCATAGCTCCCCAGACGTGATAAGCAAGAGGACTAAGGTCTGGCGAGGTTGTTAGTCACCTTTGCCAATAAATTTACTGCAGCTGATAAGGTAGCGTCATCGCAATAAACCTTGCCGTGTGAGCAAGCAGGTGCACCGTCCTGTTGGAAATTAAAACCAGATGTTAGAGCATACCTGGTCTTCAATGGATCTCGGTAAGAGAGTTCAGCGATGAGTTTGACATTTAGCCTACTGAATGGAATTAAAATGCAGTCTTTTCTTGCAACCGTAACACATGCCAGAAAATCTGATGCTGAAAACATGATGTACTTTGCAAACTTGACCCTTTCAATTACCAAGCGAATTTCGTGAAAATCGCGATTTTTCCGTCAGATCAAATGACCACTTCCTGCCTCTCTTCCAACATCTGACCTCCGTTACGTTAACACGTTTGCAGATGGCCTTCACAGGCTCAGGTTCCACTTTTCACTGGGTCTTTTGCTATGACCTCGCGATATTCCAGTCTCTGTTCACGCAACGTCCGAGTTCCAATTTTATCATCTGCAGAAACTTTGCCCATGATGTTCAGTAACGGATTCATAAACTGAGACCTTAATATACAAAATATGACCAAATACTAAGAGCTTACATCATAAACAGCTTCTTTACAGCTCTTAGTAAGGTTGTATGACATCATCATCATTTTGTGAGTTGTAATTTGCAAAAAATCGCAATGAAATCACATGTATTGTAACATGATTCTCCAAAAATTCGGGGGAAAAATTGAAAGTTTAAACAGCTGTAACTGCCAGCAAAATGAGTTGTGTAGACCTATTCAACGTAGACAGTGGAAAAGCTGCTGTTCGAGTCTTACCCCTCCACCAGTGGCAGTGACCTCATGCTGCCACTTTCCGTAGTCAAGGAAATCGAACTCGTCTTGCCAGACGATATGGTACTGATCCCAATCAGTGAAGGCCATGCATCCTCCACTGAAGAGCAGGCACAAGACCACAACAGTCAACCTCATTCTATGCGGTTGTCTCCCTCTACGGGCGGAAAACAATTATCTGGATATGCGTATACACTGCAGGTCTGTATCTGTGTCCGAACTCGCTTTCAGGTGACGTTCAAGTTTTGGTAGTCTACTTATATAGCCAGTAGTGCCACTTCAGACTCCGTTCCCCACTCCAGGTGTTACTCAAAGGCCATTTTGATAGCGGGCTCTACATTATTTTAGGAGGTCACTATTGGGCGATTGGACGGTCCCTCGATTCAGCCCTCCAATACCCTCCCCACGGAAGTCTATTTTGCAAGATCAACATTGATATGAACGTGGAATACCAACAGATGCGTCAAGTCAAGGTCCATTTTTATGTCGGTTTATCTGCACTTATAGTCCTCTTGTTCCTTTTGTATGTCTGTCTCAATATCAGATCTGTTCGTCTTTCTCGGTAGCCTAGGCCCTAAGTCTCGCTGTCATCTTTCTCTTCAGACCAGTGTCTGCTGCTTCAGTCTCTGTTTCTTTGCTTCTTTCATTACCTATGCTGATGATAATTTTGTGTTTTTCTGCCGGTGGCGTATTTCTCGTGCTAATAATAATTATAACTTGAAATCATGATATTAATTTTGTAGGCTAACTAAGCACGTGCCTGTGTGAGGTAGGCCTGCATTAGTACTATTATAGGCTCCGTCATAAATTCCAAAAGCCATACTAGTCTTTAACATTTTGAATGGGGACTTTCGCTAGTACCCTGCCGTGCTCAAGGCTGAATTATTTATGATAACAAAATTCAGACGATCGATATTTTTGAATCAACAGGTTTTTTATGCTGATAAGGCCCATAATTATTATAACCAAATTATCAGAATATAATTATGCTGCTTATCATTTCACGAAACGAGCATGTGCAGTTTCGTAACAGCAGGAGCGTTCTCACAAATAGGCTACGAGCATGTACCTAATAATCACGATAACTAATTATTTATATTGTGCGCAGATGCCTATTAATAGGACAGAGGTTGAGAAACGACGGACACAAAAAGAATGCGAGACCAGATAGAGCTACTCGAAAGCAGAGAACAGAGCAGGGGTTATTCTTAGAAATTTTTAGAACTGCACAAAACGACCTTTTTAGTCGACCGGCATGCTTGATCGTCGAAATCCCGTGAAAATATTACCATTTTGAACTTTTTCTGGCCCCCCCCCCCCCAAAAAAAACCACCAACACCTGATGAGTGATGACCCTTTTTAGTCCTTCGATCACTATAACACTATGAGTTACTGCACAAAATCTTATTTTCAACTGCACAAATTTCTTTTCCAACTAGGGCCTACACACTTTGTGTCCAGCTGCACGTCAAAATAACCCCTGGACCAGAGCATTTGGATAAACGCTATGGTAGACCCCATATACCGTCTCTGAAGTTCGGCCTTTCTCAACTTTCAACTGGACGCATCCTGGCATTACGATTGCACAACGATTTTATCTAGTAGCCGTGGCCTAGCCTACCCTTGTGTATTATGGTTAAATATCACAATGGCGTCAGGCGTCAAGGAAGTAGGCCTAATTACGGGTATGCCTACATTAGATTAAAGACTTTACAAAAATATTTCACAGAACGTGATAGCGTCTCTGACTCAAAAAGTCCCGTATGAAGTTATATGTAGGCCTAGTAAGCTTAGAGCGGAGTGAAAAAGTAAGATTTCTAGAATCTGAACGGGATTGTGCCAATTCGTTACCTTTTGTTATAATTAGGCCTAAGCTTAATTAGGCCTTTTAGTTAGGCTATCATGCAAAATATTTATTTAACATTCGTTCTCTTAGATGTGCCCCAACGAGCTTTAATTTTTGTTTAAATTGTTTAAAAACCTATAAAATAAAAATCTTTAAAATTATTTCAAAATGTTACAGATCAGTTGTAGGCCTATTAGTGTTTTAAGTATCGAATAAGTCGTGCGATAGCCTAAATCTAGCAGCAGAATTTAGGACAGATTGAACGGATGACAAGCGAACCTTAGGAAGCCCAATCTATAGGGAGTTACAGTAGGTAATTCGAAAGGAGATAAAGACATGTACCAATGTTGTACCCAGTACCATAGTCGTAAACACTTTTGTCCTTTGTCGACCCGACAAAGTTGTTACCATCTTCGCTCTCGGACTCGTAGCTTAAACCTACCACCCAAAATTTTCAACCCAAGTCTTTTCGATAAATTTCACCATCAGGGCCGGATTAAGCAATGTGAGGGCCCTGTTCGGAAAGTTTTGCGGATTTTTTTTACTCATCAGTTTTCTGGTGCAATTTTTGAGAAAATCTTACCATCTCATCCGCCAAAAAGTTGATGACCTTGTTTTAGTCATCTGGCGAAATTTTCGGGAAAATGGTCGTTTGGTCGAAATTCGCTCAAAAATTTTCCCCCGCATTTGTGGGAGCCCCTAAAGTGTGGGGGCCCCTGTTCGGCCGAACATGTTGAACATGCCTTAATCCGGCCCTGTTCACCATTCAGCCACCCCACGCTATGCGGTCTCCACTTCAAGATTGTTCATCTTGACACAGCCTTTCTTCTTGGCCTAGAAACTCGCGTTTATCTACTATTATAGCAGTACACCGCGGAGTCGATTGAGTCGTGTGCTACGATCGACTTGAGTCGACCGACCATAGACTCGATCGATCGAATTCATCGACTTGAACTCTAAAGTCTCTTGGCCTAAATTGGTGACAACTGCTGCAGTCTTATAATTATCTCAGTACGCCTATCTAAATTAGGCTATACTAAATTAGTCCCTAATCATGATTTTTCTAGATATACAAAATTAATGTTCCATTACATGCAGCGTAGGGTGGCGATAGGCAAAACTGCAATGCATGGATTGAAAAAAATATGAAAAGATAGGCATGTGAGTAGGCTATAGACACAAAAAAGTCTGGTGAGGGCTTTGATCATACCGACAGTATAATAATGGTTGTGAGACATGGACTAAAGATGGCTAAAGATGGACTACAGAGGGCTAAAGATGGATGCACAGAACAGATAGGCCTATGCGTGGCGTCATCAATTGGACATATTATGAACCTGCCTGACGGCAGAGAACCAGAGAAGAAGCAGAAGAAGAAGAGACGTGGACAATGACCCAAAAAATGAAAAAAAAGATTAACGCATGTGAGATGTGGATTTGGAGGAAGATGCAGAGAATATCTTGGGGAAAAAGGACAAATGAGTGCACCATGGGTAGGCCTACGCACAGAAATTGGTATCAAAACGATGAGTCGTTACAACAAACAGTAGGCCTACTAAGAAAGTTGGGTTTCTTTGGTCATGTTAGGCCTATGCGCTCAAATGGACTGGAAAAGATATGATGCTGGCATGCGGAGAGGGAAGGAGAAAACAAGGGTGGCCTAGGAAAAGGTGGTTGGACGAGGTTCAAGAAACAACAGGAATGAATCTAGAACAACTAAGAGAAGCGACATCAGAAAGAAAGAAATGGAGAAGCCTGATCATGACGATCGCTATAGAGTTCAACGAACTGATCGAAGGCACATTGTCAAGGTGACATATGCGCCTGCTATTATAATTAGGCCTACAAATATAGGCCTGTGCCTATATTTGCAATTATAGGCTATATTCGACGAATACAGGTCCCTAATTATAGTCACTCTAATTGTATTTCTTTTTACGGCAAAATTTTTTTTGAAAAGATAGGTCGACTAGGGCAAATAAATTAATCGAGTGCGGCAGCTGTAAAGTGGACCAAAAATGTTGCTCCAATCAAGTGCACAACGGAATGAGAAGTCCACGCTTGTGGTCCTGTTCTAACGTGTATAATGTAGGCTAGGCCTATATTATACTTTCAAACGTTTTAAGTCGTCGGCACTGACACTGAAATTTCCGGAAACCTATGCACCTTAATCGCTTCATAGTTCATCGTAAAATGTATAAAGGGTAGGGGCCTATATGTAGGTAGCCTATATACAGGCTATAGTCAAGGACACCCGCACATAGGCCTAGAGGCAAGCGGCGGTATTTGCATACCCGGGATACCCCCTCTCTGGAAATTTGACACTTATTTTTTCAACTAATATTTTATTGTTTTCAACAAATAGCTTTGCACTAAAGCACCAATTATAATACTCATGATACACAAATTGAACCTGATAAACTATTCAGCTTTAACAATAAAATTGCTCTAATTAGGCCTACATGTAGATTTATATCTAGCCAACAGGCTACATACCATCCAGTGATATTTTCATTAACGGAAATAGAAATTAGAAGTAAAATTATGCAATTCCGTTAACGAAAATAAGAACGAAAATTAGGAATTATTCTGAGAACGAGAATAGAAATAGAACTGAAATACGCATGAGAGAACTGAAATATGAATAGAAATAGGAATTATTTTAGAACGAAAATTATTACACTGTCATGATTTTTGTGATTCATTGTCTGTGCAAGTCTGTATAAAGTCAGGCAATCCATTTCTCAGAACTCTTAAGATCAGTTATCTTCGGATATAATTTCTCCTCCCCCGGGCATATTGCCACAACTAACTAATATTATTACGTTTGCTTTCTTAATCATTCAAACAAAGGGGCCCTGGTACAGGTCTAAGACATAGGATTGCTGGTCAAACAACCTGACATTGTTTAATGTGACGGATGACTGGGCACCGTTGAACACAGGGCAAAGGAAGGTAATTACAGGTGCATTTGATGTAGCCTACAGCCTGTATGAGATTACGCTAGGGGGGAGGGGATATTTGAACATGAGCCTATAGACACATATCAAGCATCAGAGGCACGCATAGGGTTGAAATAGGGCTTGACATTTTGACACCTCAATTGAAGATCCTGCGTGGTCGAGTGGGTTGTAGCCCGCTCGCCGCGCCGGCGGCCCGGGTTCAATTCCCGGTCGGATCTTTACAGCGGGTGGCTCGGTCGCAATATAAACGTGGAGTGTGAGGTTGTTCTCTGCCTCCGACACTAATCATCTTCGATATGAAACAGTGTCGTTAAGCCCTGACACCTCAATTCACTTCAATCACTTGGAAATAATAATTATACTGATAGGGTAAGAGTCATAATACCTAGACTTCTATATATACAGTAAGGATCTAACTTACCTAGATGTTTGTGGATTGGACAAATTAGAACTGAAATTATTTAGAACTTGAATTAGAACTGAAATTATTTCAGAACTTGAATTAGAACGGAAATTATTTCAGAACTTGAATTAGAACTGAAATAGGAATTATTTTCAGAATAGAAATAGAATTAGAACTGAAATTAGAGTCTTAGAACTGAATTTGAACTGAAATTGGGAATTATTTTTAAAACTGAAATATCACTGATACCATCCTACCATTGTCATCTTATCTGATTATGATGATAGGCCCTCAATTTTATTAGGAACCATCCAAGGACTCTTTATACAGAATCCTTGGGAACCATCCATATTATTATTTAGGCTATTAGGCTACGTACGCAGGGAGGGTAACCGGATTTAAGCTTAAGTGATTTGCGTTCGAGCCTTTACGGCAGTCGGCGAGGGAAGGTCTTGGCAATTAAAATGCAGCAGGCCTACGAAAAATAAACTTCTAACTCTGTATTATCCTATAGGCCTAGACGTCCGATGGAGTAGGCATAGGCCTATTATGATTAGGCTACATTATATATATATAGGCCTAAATGAATTCTGTTAAGATCACAATTAGCCTACAGAAACCACGACAGTTAGGCTAACTAAATTTAGCTCGCAAATAATAGGCCTATTATAGGCCAGATGTCAACAAAAGTAAATAGTAGAATACAGTAAAAATAAATGTTTCATAGGCCTAGATGAAAATAGCCAATTAACTCTGTAGAAGAATAGTGAAGCTTATATATTTTGCCCGTGCGCATGGAAGAGTTCCGGGATTCCACAAAATGTAGCACACGAGTCGTAGGCCTAACTTGCCACAGAGGAACTTGAGAAAGGGGTCGAAGATACGAATTTGTTACGTAAGCATTCAAACCTAATATTAAGGGACCTTATCGAACAGGGACACACATTTGCCAATCCTTCCATGATAGTCTAAAGCAGTTTTAACAGTTCCACTTATTCGAAATCGTCGTGACCAAGAGGTTCGTTAGGCTAGGCCTATGTGTAGGCCTAGACCTAGCTATTTGTAGCTGTGCTAATAGGCCTACGGATTAGGGCCTACGGAATTAGGCCTACGTTATTGTATCCTGTAGGCCTAGGTCATTTTGTGATGCAGCTGCAAAAATAGTAGCCTAGTCTAGGCCTAATTATAAATTATAATTCATTTAGTTTAGAGTCGAGTCAAGTCGAGGAAACAACGGCGACTCGACTTAGCAAAACTAACGATCGACTCGACCTTATGCTATAGCCTATAATTATATAGGCCTAGGCTAGGCTAGGCCTAATTCAAGCTGATCGAGTAGTTTTTCGATCGACTCGACTTGCCCGAGTTACGATCGATCGACTCGATCGACGGCAGGGTATTTTAATATTAGGATTGTACCTTTGCCTTAATCTGGCAGTCTATTAAGCGTTGGCATAATTATTTTCTTTACTCGACGATTAAGATCATGGTGTAAGAGTTACTGCAGGCTACATGGTGTGCGCACTTGGCTGAAGTAGTAATTTATGTGACTAATAATATTTAACCCATTAGTGCCCAAAGTGGTAAAACCCAACAAATTAAGTTGTGGTTTCAGTAATCTCAACAACTTGGTGCAGTGACATGGCTGATAACTTATTTATTGATTCATGCTACATTATCAGTACTTTCCATACTGTCCGTTATAACGGACGTCGGGCACTTGCCCAGTGCTTAGGTTGCCATTGAGAATTAAGCCTTCTTCTTATTTGATACAATGCTTGGTGAATGTTTTTGATGATTTGCAATATCTATTTACTTCATTAGCTAATTATCTTCATTTACTTAATGTCAAGTGCAGGGCACCAGCTTATTTGCGAGCGTTTCATGTATTGTGATAGTGCTTGTGGCTCTAAGGATAGAGCCTAGAGGTTTCCATCGCATTTCTCAAGCCTTGCAATGGCAGTTTGTGTTTCCTAGTAGGCTACATTCCAATGATTGTTACCATCGCATTGTACATCAGGCTTACAGGACTGCAGCAGCCTTGTGATTAGGGATGAAAATCTTTAAACCAAAACAAGAAGCGGGATGACTTTTCTGATTTTTTAGTGCAATAAATGCGATGATTGATGATAATCTACTTTCTGGGAGGCGGGGGGTAATCTGAAACCGGTGGGTGGATGGTACGCCAAGCACTTGAGTACTGGATGGTACGCCATGACACTTGTGTACACTTACATCTGTTGCCTTGAGTCAAACTTCTGCTGCCTTAGTAAACTTTGTAAGAGATACCAAGCTATGTCACACAGGTAGACTGATTGGACATCACAATTTCCGTTGCCGGATTCATATCGTGTTGGCATGTTACGTATCAACACATCGCCCATGCCTTGATTGTAGAGCAGGGACATGGAAGTTTGAAAAACAGACATGGCTTTCTTCTGGCTGTGTGACTATCCCTGCACACGACCCTCGTCCACCATCCTAAAAGTTCATGCACTGAAGACTAACTATAGGCCTATTAGGGATTATGTTCTATACAGGGTGGGCGCATCTTAAACCAAGTGCAAAACAGGGGAAATCAGAAATGAGCCAAAGCCTACGTCGGGAGGGGATGGTCTGCCGGGGAGAGGACGGACAGGGATTGAGTCCGGTCTCCTCTCGGGGCATAGGCGCAACCATCCTATGGGACCCACGGGACGCGTCCCCCCAACTTTTGAGTGGTCCCCTCACTTTATTATAATGGCCCCCAACTTCTAGGACGTGATTCATTATGGTCCCCACAACTTTTAGGACGTGATTGCACCTATGTCTCGGGGGGGGGGTGGTGGTAAAAATGTCTTACAACACAGCGATCACGCCAGCAAATAATCAGTATAGTGAGGCGTGATACTAGTTCTTTGCACCTGGCTGCTATGGGTTTCAAGGTAAATTGACCTGTGTACATGTTCCTCAAGTACAAGCTCCTTTATCACATATGCCCCACCGTACCCAAACTCATGTCAGAAGTGCAAAAGTCTACAATATTTATGTCAAAATAGTGAGTCGTCAGTCTGACTAAACTGCAGGCTGATGCTTACTTCATATTACAAGTAATGCAACGACGGTGGTAATTGCTGGAACAATGGCGCATAGAGACTTACTATAGGAAACGTCATCTCTGGGCTAGTGCCCGACGTCCGTTATAACGGACGCTTACACTGCAATCAAAATTTCCTTTGGAAAACTTGCGGCAATTGGGATAATATTTTGTCAGGATATTGACCAATATGGCTACTACAAACAACATTTACACTTTCTCTAAATTCCTCCTCGTTCAATACCAAACATAAATAAAATAGCTAAGGGTAGCGAGGATTTTAGACATGCTGCAATAGACACATTAGCCCACGCAATAAAATATTTATTTTCCACATAATCCGGCAATCAAAATAGTGGAATCTATAGCCAATTGACCCACCAATTTAAAAAAATAGTGATGACTATATTATACAGTTAGCTCTAATTTTGGCAGCGTGTTTTCTGAGCGTCCGTTATAACGGACGTCGGGCACTAATGGGTTAAAGAGCTCGCTAGATGGCGATTAGGCTATGGCGAAATACGATGACCTTCGTCTGCCGCCACCGCCACTGCCACTACCACCGCCACGTGTCGTTGGAGACACTCATAAACTTCAAGGAGAAGCTATTATAATAGTGCAGATATAGGATTTGAAAACATTGTATAGCTTATAAGTGGTGGTTATTACACATACAGATCTTGAGTCTCCTGAACCACCATATATATACCCTGTTAGACCTATGTTATCTTAATATGTCAATGAAGTCATAAAGAAATCAGAATGCACAACTAATAGGGCCAATTCTGATTTGACACCTTGATTAGAGTGATCGACTGCTTCACATAGGCCTACATCCTGTTGCTATTAAACTCCGCCACTGCTCACGTTATCTGGCAGTAGGCTACGTACATTCTCAAATCTGGAGAAATTAAAGGGGAAAGTCGTAGCCTATCTTTGATAATTATCACAGTCATTAAACAGCAACACTGCAACAGGTTATTAATGCTAATGGTCCTAATATGACTATTGCAGCTGTTATGTCTATTTACATGTAGGCCTATTTATTTATTTCGGAAATTTATATAGCGCCTCTTCATGGTAGGCTACTCAGAAGCGCTCCCGGCCCAACCACGGCTAAATAATTTTTTTTAGTTTCTTAAGGAACAGAGCGGAGTGACCTCTGGGAATTAAGCGCAATGTAACAGGAAGACCATTCCAGGTGGTAGGACCAGCAACTATTGTCATTATTAGGCTATTGTTGTCATTATTATATTTTTTGCCCTGAGGTACTTCATTCCCCCAGGGACTTAATTAGGGACTATTATTAATTCAAGAATTCTTATCATCATCATCATTATGAACAGTCAATCAGATAGCTGCTGTGGCTGCTTTTCCGAATGTGCCCCTGCAAGCACCAGCATTGAATCGCTGCATAGATGCAGACTGAAAACCGCTCAAACAGGTAATTAACTTGTCTCTTTATAGGGTCTCCAGTGATTTGTGTCAATTATTATTACTATTTTTTTATAAACACATATTTATTATCTTCAAAAAAAATTCCAAACAGAACAAATCAATTTCAGTGAGAATGACCATGGTTTTTATTTGTAAATTAACTTTGTTTGATTATGCAATAGGCCTTGCTAACTCTGGAAGCTTTACTTGAAATTATATAAATATATGATAATTGTGTAATGAAGTAGCCTAATAGACTTCAAACTTATGTAAGCTTAACACTTGATAACTCGTTAAAGTTAAGAGCTAACTAAAAATCTTCCATCTCTGAATATCTTGTTCGTAAACCTTCATCTTTAAGTTTTACGCTAAAGAAAACGATCAGCTATAGTAAAATTTAAAAAATTGCAGTTCCTAATTCGTTTGTGTTTGTAAATTGTTCATTTAAAATTCAAAAACCAAAATTCGTCCATCATCGAATGCCCCTTCCTTGGAATTCCACCCGTTGTCAGCCACAAACAGTCGACCATATGACTCATCCAGAAGAATCCTAGATGGACGTCGCAATCTGTATTTTTCTTTCGATAGAATTTCTCTCTTAAATTTCAAATCTGAATCCAGTAAAAGAACTCGATTGTTCGAACTATCAGCGACCATTATGAATCCATTTCTGTCGATGGACAAATAGACTGGTTCATTCAGTTGTCCGATGGTAGATCCACGATCTCCACCAAATGACTTCTTAAGTCTTCCATCTGCATCCACTAAACAAACTCTGTGACGATCATCAAAGCCACCATCATCGTAATAGCCATGACTGACCACAAAAAGACCATTGGTCAGCTTTATAGCATGCCATAGATAACGAATACCTGCGCCTGATAAAAGATCTATTTCATGGATTAATTGTCCCTCTGGTGAATACTCGTTTAATTTGCGTCTATTGTAACTGGTTAAAATGACATTCAATTCATTCGTAATAGACAGAGCATCCCAACTTTTTCCTGCTGACCATTTATTTATTAATTTTCCATTTGGATCAACCCTCAAGATTTCCCTCAATTTCCCAAAGACTCTGATGATGTAGAGACATTTATTTCCGGTGCAGGATGCTAAATCAACTGGATACATTAATTCCTTCAAATTCCATCGTCGGCTGAAGCTCAATTTAATTGAATCATAAACTTCAACTTCCGAACTCTTTTCGCTCACAACAAACAATTCGTTGTCTAAGATGGTCAATCCAAGGATCGCTTTCTTTTCATATTTTGCTGCTTTTGTTTTGATCATCTGAACTAAGACTGGATCCGATATATATCGAAGTTGACCTGAAAAAATATGCGAAAGCATTGGGCAATTTTAAACTTCATCATATAAAAACTAAAGATTTTCTAATAGAATTGTTAGTTTAAACCACGTTTAAGCAACGAATGACGATGAGCATGATGATGATAGTGCATGCAAAGGCAGATAAACAGCGACAGAGCCTCACAGAGGAAACGTTGGGGGGACACAAGCAGTCAGACAGAGTCAGAGCGACAAGGATTCATTGATGGTATCTGTCGATAAATTTCTCAACAAACGAAGATGAAGCAGCGAGAGTGAAAAGACTAAAGAGCATAAATCTCCGAGACAAATCAAGATGACACACCGCACCCAGTTACGTGTCAATGCACTTTAAAAATCAGATGTTTATTCAGACAAAATACTCAACACCAAGTTATCGAATTTACTATTTAAGTGTAAGAATCGAATGCATTTCATAAAAAAATGCTGATTTACCTTTAAGTGTTATTAAAAGAAAAAATTCCTGTTTAAGCAATATGATTCAAGCAAATGCCAGATTAGGCTGTGCCATGGCTGAATGACCTTCGAGAGAATGAACCGAGACTTGAGCAGCATTGAAACTACAGGCAACAGCTGCAAAGTTGCCGACTATTAAAGTAACACTGAATAAAATTAATATATAGACCAGATTGTGTTTTTTTATTAGGAAGTTTGAACACTTGAAGACAGCTGATATATAAGAGATTACGAGTGTCAGACTGTCAGTGCATACAAAAGCACATGGACAACTGTTTCCACTAGGATGCTTGTGTTAAATCGTTGGTTTGAAAACGCAGTGTGTTGTTGACCCTGGCTGGACAACTACCTAGCTATGGAAGACTGCATGTATAATGCGTGAATTAGATGAGACAGCTTGACCTATTATTAATGTAAGCATTGTGGTCTATGTGCTGCATTACAACTTATTACATCTAGACATATTGTATTGGCTGTCCATCAAACAAAAATGATTGTAGATCTTATATTGGGCTGACACAACATTTGTTATATTATGCAGTAAGGTGGACAGTGTAGCTTGGTAATGGCATATCGAGTATCTGAGGGCATCCCGAAACGGCAAGATCAAAAGTTGGCAGTCCTAACTGTAACGTTGCTATACAGTATAAACGTATCTCGATTGTGTTAGCTTAATGTTTTCTTACTTTGTTTCGTCCTCAATAGTTCTTGCTCGAGTTTCTGAACCTTGTCTTCTAATGCCTTATTATCCTCAACTTCAGTATTTATCTCGATTCTGAGCTGTTCGTTTGCTGATCGTAAACTCTGGAGTTCAGTTTCGTGCCTTTGTTCTGCTAACACAATGTGCTGACATGCTTTCTTTGGCTTCGATTCACCTTCTTCTGAAAATAACAACAACTTGTTCCAGATCATAATATTCAGTAATAATTATTCCGTAAGCTTAATTGCATGCATATTTTGCATAAGCCTGACAGTCAGAGCAGCTGTCTTTAGCAGCCTGCATTGTGTACAGGCGTTGAACTTCTTCACATCATTATTTTTAAGACATCATATAATGAACTTCTTATAACTTATCTTGAGAAGATTCACACTCACTCGAGAGTAGGCCTATATTGCCCAATCAGACAAATTACCCAGAATGCTGATGGTTACCGTGATGCAGAGTATGGTAATGCAGTGACACAGATAGAGTGGGAATTTGTCATAGATCTGCTCTACATGCTTTTCGCGTGATATATTTGGGACATTGCTTCGACTAAACGATGACCTTTAGGTGAAAAAGTATACACAAGACAATCTTTGAACAATTAGGCCATAATTATAGCACTAGGACTCTAAAAATAGAAAGTAGAAGCAGCCCTCATGTCTAGGATCACGCTATAGAAGTGATCACCCTATAATAAAACAGACTAAAAGCAGATGGGCTGAGGGAGACACATTGCTCAACTTTTAACATAATTATGATCAACTGGTAGAGCTCTGAGTCTATAGCACCTCTGAGAAGTTCTGCAGACACGCTATAGAAGTGTTCTTTTACCATATATTAGTCCTAGGCCTACATACATCAATATAAATTTACTTTGAGCAAGCGTAAGCTTTCGATGCGGTTAACAAATGAAAACACTGACCTTGAATTTCGCCAATCGAGTTGTCACAGCAATCCGCATGAAAATGTTCGAGTTCTGATTTTCTGAAGAAAAAATTAAAGGGTTGAATTTTTATTTCAGTCATATGTTGGCATTGTTGTTTCAACTCAATTGATCTGGAAGACAAGTCGGAGAATGCTCGACAAATGTCGCCAGCTGATCCTTTAATCATTATGTTCTGACAGTAAGAGTTGTATGTTTCTAAACTCGATAGATATGTATCAATATCATCTGTTTCCAATTGGATTTCTTTCTGTTTGCTTTGCCTTATCGAACACAGATCTTGCAGAAGAGAAGCTGTGTGTTTCTCTGTTAACTGTTTCACTTCATCTTTTCTGTTTTCGATTTCACACTCTAAGGTCGCAACTCGTCCCTGTATAACTTCCTTCACATTCAGTAGATCTGTTTTTCTATTTTCAGCTTTCGATCTGCATTCATTTATTGCTTCAACATTGCACTCGATCTGTTTCCGAAAGTCATCCACAAATTTATTAACGTGTGAGCCTTTATGATTATTATGGTCGTCAATGAAGCAGAGGGCACATACAACTGTTTTGCAATCAGTGCAATATACATTCATAGCATTCTGTTCATGAAGGTCACAAACACTTGGTGCTATATTTGTCATCACAGTTTGGCCACTTTCATGTTCAGACACTGGTATCAATCTGTGATGCTTCGTCAATTTGAATTTTCTATGATGTTTGCAGCATTCCTGACAAAATTTCTGGTTGCAATCAACACAATATGAATCAGCCGCTGAAATTTCTTTACCTGCTTCTTCATTTTCTTCTACACATGCATCGCATAAAGGCATTGATGACTCAGGCTGATCTGAAAGATTTTCCACTTCTATCAGCCTCTCGATGAAAAAATTCTTAGGAAGTCCATGAAATCCTTCAGACGGAATCTTGAATAGTCGTCTACATATTGGACAAGGCATCTCATCCCCAGGTCCTTTGTTTCTTTTGAATCCAGTAGCCTCGATACATTTCAAGCAGAATGTATGAGTGCATGGCAAAACCTTCGGATCGATATAGATTTCAGTGCAGATGCAACACGTAGTTATATCGTTGAGCTCTTGATTTTTAAAATCATCATCACTGTCTAAACCTTTCGCAGCCATTGGGCTGTCTATTATTATACAGATCTTAAAATCGAAAGTGCTTTCGATTTCTGAAAATGTTGGTGCAGGCCTTCTAGCTGGCTTTCAACTGTAGGCTAAATCTCGTATTTCTGCGAGTAGGAATTTCTATAGGAAGAAAATGTTGAATACTCGAAATGCACTCACGACGACGAAACAGTTGTTAGTTATAAACATCTGTTCAGTTCCGAACTATCGAATTCTAGGTTACAAAACTTTACCGTTACGTGCACGTGCAACGTTGATTGAAAGCGAATGAATCTCGGACATGATGATGGCCAGCGTTGCCACACTAAAAAATGGAAAAACCCAAGTTGGAGCGTCAAAAAACCCCAAGAAAACCCAAGTTGCCCAAAATCTTCGAAAATATACACAATTTGCTGCCCGAAAAAAATTTGACGACTCTTTTTAGTCATCCGGACCAAAAAACTTTCAATTTCTCGTCTCGTGAAAAAATTCTGATGACCGTTTTTTTAAGTCACCCGGCCAAAATTTCTCCAAAATATCCACAATTTCCGAATTTTCTTAGTTGAAATGGAAAAAAACAAGCAAAAATCCCAAGTTTTTCTCCAAAAACCCATTTTTCAAGTTCGGATATAGAAAAAACCCAAGATTTTGTTCAGAAAAAAACCCCCCAAAACCCCCAAGTTCTTCCCGAAAAAACCCCATTTCCCAAGTTCGGATCGAAAAACCCAGGATCTTGTGGAAAAAACCCAAGGAGTGGCAACGCTGATGATGGCACTAAAATATACTATATTGCTACTGGAATGCTGATAGCCTATGAAAGTTCGGATTATCGCTCAATAATGGAAAGTCAATGTTTCGTTAGAGCAAATCCCACAATTCTCTGGGGAAAATCCCAGAATCCTCTAAGCCAAATCCCAAGATTCCTAGAGGCAAACCATAGCAAAAGATAGGCGTCACAACACTTCGCTTTAAAACACAAATTTCTCAGCAATGATGCAAAACTTTAAAAAACCAGCCTAGGGTTTTTGAGTTGAGTGGCAAACAAAACAACCAACTTAACTGTATTTAGCGGTCACTGACCAGATTTCTTGAAAATTGTCTTCAAAGTTGATGAATTTAACATGGGTTTAGATAGGAACAAGCACACGCTGCCCATAGCGGCCATGGACCACTATACGAAGCATTATCAATCCAGGTAATATAATACATGGATGATGGTATAAGAAGCACTCTTGGCTGTAATAAATTTGTGGCTGATAAGTTCGCTAGATGGCGAAAGCATGCAACAATTGATGGATCTCACCCATAACCACAGAATAGATCAAGCGTAGCTACGCTTTATCTATTCTTATCTGTGCCCGTAAGCCTAATGGAATTTAACGATATTGTATGAGTATGACATAAACAAGGGTGAGAATTGCCGGGGGATGGGGGGGGGGGGTTCAACCCCCCGGTCTTTCTTAGAACCCCATGTTAAAGTATGTTTTTCATACCCCAATTTCAAGTTTATCATAGGCCAAGCCCCCAGTTATTTTTCCACAATTCAAAAACTGACATAAACATTATAAACTTCTTCACTGCATGTCCGTTGCTTAGTGCCAGTCTCACGTCTGGATGAAGGGGAGGGCGACACAAATTATCTTTGTTATGACACATGTCGTTAAACTGAAACCACTACTCAGAATACAGGCTGACAGGGCCTACGACAGGATTTGGAGGCCCAGGGCCACAACTAATTGTCGAGGCCTTTTTCAAATATCTTTTGAAAACTCAACAGAAAGGCTAAAATCATCCTTCGAATCTTCAAAGCCACAAATTTATCGATAATGCTTTGATAAATTAAAGTTCTAGCGATATCTGAATTAATGCTTAACATAGCCAATCCATTTGCAATTTTTTTCTCAAAAAAATTGACAATGTGGTCAATTTTGTCAAATTGACTATAATTGCTAGTATAGTGTACTGTGTAGGCTACACATTGAAAAGCGAATCGGACGATAAGAACAATATAGCGTATTCATATTAAAAGATTAGGCCTATTTAGGTTTGAGTGTTTGACTTACGACTTAGGCTACGACTAATGAGCTATAGGCTAATAGAGTTTAGACCAGCGGTTCCCAACCCGTGGCCCGCTGGCCAAAAGTGGCCCGCGAGGCCTAAAAAATGACCCGCCATGCCTAAAAAATGACCCTCATCTCTTACAGAATTAACAAAAATATTAGAAAAAAATTGACAATTAATTTGGACAGGATAGAACAAAATTATTTTCTATTGCAAATTATTTTATTTTCATGTCTATAAACATCAAACATTCTACTTTGAAAAGTTTGAATCAATTTTAACAATTTTTATATGCTTTTTAAAATTAAATTTTAGCATTGTGGGCCCCCCCCAATGCCTTAATTTCCCTTTTAACTAAAAAAAGTGGCCCTCGTGTCCTCCAACTTAGAAAAAGTGTTCCTACAGTCAAAAAAGGTTGGGAACCACTGGTTTAGACTGTTGACTTTTGCCAAGTCTTGGTGAGTGTTGACATTGACAACTTTTCAATTTTACAACTAACTTAACTCATAGGCCTATTAGATATACGAATTTTTACAGTTTGCAATTTAGCGTCAACGATTTCGTCATGAAATAATTAGAATTTGTAGGCCTATAGCTCTATATTTCGATGAATTCTTCATGAAATAATTAGAATTTGTATAGCGCTATATTTCAATGAATAACTCCTTAATTCCGTAATTCATCATTTCAATAAATAACTTCATAATTTCGAAATTCCGAGGCCCTTTATCAAGTGAGGCCTGGGGCCAAATGGCCCCGGTGCCCCCCTGTCGGAGGCCCTGCAGGCTGATTATTCTATTCTATTCTATTCTATTTTTGGATTTATAAAGCGCCTCTCACAGCACAAACTAATCAGAGGCGCTCCCAGTGCGAAGAACTCCTGGAAAAAGAAAAGTCTTGAGACATCTGGCAGAAAAATAATGATTATGACACAATGTTAATTGTTAAACAGCAACAAGCCCTATATTAGGCCTATATTCAATCCTAGCCTGTAGTAGGCTACCATACTTCACAAGAGAGGACAATTATTTCTTGCAATTTGGCAATGCCAATCCCATACTTGGATAAAGAAGACTGAGGGCGACAGTAACGATAATTGTTGCCTATATCACGCAATGTTGTTAACTGAAACAACCAACCATTTCTTGCTGCCATTTTAGGGTTAGGCCTATAAGCTTATTAGTTATCTCAATGCATTTTAGCTTATCTCAATAACTTTTACATTTGGCTGCACAAGTGTGACTTTAATATTTTTTCCGGTTGTAGTCTTAATTTAAAAAAAATCGTTGTAGGCCTGTATAGCGTAACGCACGAGTTCTTCGGATATAAATAAAGGTTTAAAACTACTTTCTTAGTTCTTAATATTTATCGATTACAATTGTGTATATCGCCCACTTCTTGCAGCGCCACCTATAGAATTGGTGTAGCGGGAAGAAGTTCAGAAATAATAAATTGCCATTTAAATGTGTTATTTATAAACAAATTAAAAGTTAACAAAGTTCTGGTATCCCGAAACGGTACTCAATGATGTATTAATTTCACAGATACCGAATAAGTTAAGAGGTTAAGTTATTATGAGGAGCTCGAAAATAAATTGAGTTTGCCGACCAATCATCGGCAAAATTATTGTCCACGGTGTTGCCGTGGGGCACGGAAAATATTATTAGCCCTCTGATAACCCCCACCCCTCGGACAAACCTCACAAAGCAGGACGTAACTCCAACGGGTAGAACATAAATTTGGTATAAATGGTGATCATCCGAACGGCAGTCCTACGTTCAAAATACATCTGTTGATCGCACACAAATATAGCTGATGAAAATAATTCTCGCTAAATAAGAATATGGATTGGGCAATCTATCGTTTTAGCGGAAGAAATTATTCGCCATTGCATATCTTTAGCGTTTGATGGCATACAAGTTGAATTGACAAAAAGAATACTTGCCAAATAGAAGTCTGAATGATGAAAATAATTTTTTACTTCAATAGAAGTGGATTTATTAAAACATTATTGCTGAAATTGGAGCAGGATTGATGAAAAGCAATTGATCATGAAATAGAAGTTGGATTGATGAAAGCAGTTATTGCTGAAGTATAAGCTGGAATGATTAAATGAATACTTGCCTAAATGAAAGTCTGATTGATGGGAATGATTCATTCAAAAGTAGAAGCCGGATGATGAGAAATAATTATGCTGCGCCAGCCCAAAAATTTAGTATAATTTATTCAGCTAAGACAACAGATTACCATGGATTGATACAAAATCATTTTTACTTAAATGGAAGCAGGATTGAAAAAATATTTTTGCTTAAATTGGATATGGATTCCTGCTTAAATTAAAGCTGAATTAATGAAAAATAATAGTTATTTAAAAATGAAAAATAATAGTTATTTAAATAAATGTTGGATTGATAAAAACAATTGTTGCTATTTATACAGAAGCTGGACTGATGAAACATGTTTTATCAATTAACTAAAGAAATAGGCTATTTGCACTGGAAGGGTTCTGTCTGTTTTTTTCTAGGCTAAAATGATGGGGGTTTGGTTTGTCCGAGGGGTTTGTCCAGGGGAGGGGTTAATGTCCTACTGTAGCTATTCTAAGGTGGTGCCGCTCAAATCCCCGAAACGAATTTTGGCCGGATCTCCGAAATCGAATTTCACAAAACCTTATGATTTTTAGACACAACTCTTACCCCTCGATTATGCTATGTATTCAATTTGACTGAATCTTTCGGGTTCGATTTGACCCCTTCTAAGCATGTTTTGCTTAAGATAAATAAATTTCATTTAAATGTTTCATACTTAAGTTTGTGCATATAGGATTCATTCCATCTTGATGTGCTTTCCGCATAGGTTGGTTCCTTGTCTTTTGAAATTCCTTCTCTTGTTTGCTTTCCTTACGACTCACCATGTAGTTCATTCTCTCCCTTAATTAATCGATTGCATACACGTTTATATATTATTGCAGGCAGAAGTCATGTCACCGGAGAAGTTGGAAATCACGACCGCCCGAGTGCAGGCACTCCTGAGGAAGCGTCTGTTTAGAACCAACCACGTTCCAGCTGTACATGGATACGATAAAGAATTGAGGCAGGCTTGAGCTTAAATCCTTAGAACTGTTTAAAATTTTATGGATCAATTTCTTTAACTTCTCAGATTGTTCAACAAGTTTACTGTGAAGTGATTGTTTATATGTCAGTTGCGTTACAATTATATTGTATTGTATGTGAAGGTTCTGCTAACAGGGTCATAGGACTATTACAAATAGTCATTAATTAAACAATTATTATTTTAAATTTCATTATATTAATTTTTTTCTAATTCTTGATTCTTTTCTATTCTGTTGTTATTTTAGGCCTAAATCTGTTTTTTAACTGCACTGAACACTCACATTTTTTGTAATGCAAAATAATAAGGAAAAGTCTGTAAATATATTTCATGTTTGCAGTTTTAGAGTGCTGTGCAGCATGTATAAACAGCAATTTCCTGCTTAAAATTTTAAGGCCTGTATTCGTTGCATACTTGGTGGTCAGAGCCACCTTCTATCACTTGCGCCCATTGACTCATAACCATACAATCCCTCCGGCAGATGGTATAATGAGAAAAATTGAGTTATATATATATGTTTAATACCATGTCTGTACACCAGAATGCATCCATGGCAATTGGCATAATAAAGAGTATTCTTATCTTTATGTTATCTTACTTGATTTGCGTTTTTCAGTCAGTTGAAGGATCTTATTTGGAGATCTGTGTCAACCGGTGAGAGCAATTCGTTGCTTCTTGTAGGACCTCGAGGATGTGGAAAGACCATGGTCAGTTTGTGAGATATGAAACGCTGCTTTAGTAGATTAAATCTCATTTTAATTTAATAATTTAAATCCAATGGCTATAGAAAGCCACTGGTATAACTTTTATCATTTGTCAAAACAAGATAATTTATGTGATATTATTTTTGATTTTTTGAATCAACTTTTGTATGTTTTTATTTTAAAATCAATGTTTATTAAAACTAAATGAAAATGAGAATTTACAATTAATATTCATAATGTTTACAGAAATGATGATCTCAGTAAAATAAAAATAATAATAGTAATGATAATAATAATAGTAAAAATAACAATGGTGATCCATAAAATATTCACAGTGACATTCAGAGTATGTGAGAAATTTCTGCTCAAAGACTCTGCATGCATTGCTCTTGTCAGATGAATGAGTTTTCTTTTAATATTGTATTTATAAATTATTGAAGCACATTGTAAGCTATTCAGAGGGTCTGTTGGCATGACAGGTACAAGGCAATATAAAGGTCTTCAAGCAGCAGGCGTATGAGCGATTATACTGGCTAAAATTTGGACTGTAAAGAAGGGATATTATGGGTAATTGATGTTAATAACTGTTATTAATTAATTAATTAATTTTATTAATTGATTATAAATACATTTTTCTCTTGTTAATTGAGTTTTTGTGTGTGTTTATGGTAGATGAAGTTTCAGATGATTCTTTTAATACCGGTAATTCTTCTTGATGAATGAATAAGACTGGACTGTGATTTGTTGTTTGTTTGAACTACTGTACTGTAAGTTTGGTTCTTTTCTTCTTTTAGTTGTTGACTACAGTTCTGGATGAATTGAAGCAAAAGAAAGACTTTAAAGACAATTTAATAGAAGTTCAGCTAAATGGTAACTTTGATTTGAACTTTAAAACAATTATTTTTTAGATTTAGGTAAGCTTATACCTAGTTTCACATTAAAACCTTGTTAAATGATACTTTTGCTGACTTGACGTTTTGAACTTAATTTTCTTGAAATTAAGGAGCTTCAAGGGACCATATGCACATTTAAATGCATAAATAATTTAAATGTTTTTAGTTGGCTTAATCCCACATGTGACTCCTTGGTTGGTGTGCCCCAGTGTTATTTATATTAACTGAAACTGTAACTGAAATAGCAGAATAACTGAAAAATCTTTGTCAGTTAACTGTAACTGAAACTAAAAAATAAAAAAATAGATAACTGTAACTGAAACTGTAACTGAAAAACAATAACTGTATAACTGAAGAATGAAAAGGAGTTAACTTGAAAATAAAACAAGTGCTTTTTTCTTACTTACTTATTGAACGGAAATTCTACTCTACTACACGTTAAGTTCTCTATGTTCATTTCACTTCCGGTACCTGTCCCTTTCCTATTCCTTTCCTGCTCAGGCTTCGGCGGTAAACTGTTAAACAATCAGCCACCACCATTGAAGCGCTTCAAGCTCCTTTCGCAGGATAACCGGACCAGAAGCTCCTTGAGTTCAGCATTAAGGATGTCCTGTATCGATGGGGAGCTTTATACTTGGCGGAAGCAACCATCTTCAACGGTGACCTAGATAATGGACTGTCCTTCTGGGTGGATCGACAGAGCTCCTATCCATCTCTGGCCCCGATTGCAGAAGACTTTGTATCCGCACCTGCTTCACAAGCATACGTTGAGCGCGTCTTCTCAGTTTGTGGGACTTGTGTGCAAGAAAGTGAAACAGATTAAGTGTAAACCTGGAACGTCGTGTGTTCCTTAAGTCAACCGACAATATTATGTAAAATCAGATTGATCTCCTATTCAACTTTCTGGGAACTTTGCGCAATATGTGTGACTGTGATCAGTGTTTTAGTAGTTGTGACGTTTGAAAATACACGTAATAACTGTAATTGAAACTGTAACTGAAAAATAAAAAATAACTGTAACTTAAACTGAAAAATCTCATTGCAGTTAACTGTAGCTGAAACTGTAACTGAAAAATAAAAAAATAGATAACTGTAACTGAAACTGTAACTGAAAAACCATAACACTGGTGTGCCATGTGACAGGTGCTTTATAAATTTATAGATACAATGCAATAAAGTACCATTGTGCATGTGGTGTTTCAATGGCACATTAGAAGATCTTGTATATCATAATAAGTGGAAGTTGTTTTCCTGTTCAGGTCTCTTACAAACAGACGACCGATTGTCTCTCAAAGAAATCACACGACAGATGGAGTTGGAAAATTTTGTTGGCAATAGAATCTTTGTAAGTTATTACATTACTTTCATTCAGGATATAATATTTATTAAGTAATTTACCTGTACTAAAATAGACCCTTGCAATATTTATATGTTTAGGCTTTTTTGTTGTTGTTTTATATTGCAATTCATTTACATGTGTTCGATGTGTAGGTGCAGCTAATAAAGGTCATGAATCGCAGAAACTTCTCATAATATGGCACCTTTTTGCCAGTTCATTTCTGCTTGGTTGATATGGAAAACAGTTACACTAATCAAAGAGTTCTTATTTTTTACTTCCTGCCATTTTAAGGCATTAAACTAAATATTTTAGGCTAACTTATTGGATTAAAGTATTGGATTATATTGACAGCTCTTGGGCTCAGATGATAGTTAAAATGTTAAGAGTTGTTAGTATGATGCACTTTTTATGTGATTTCTAAATCATTCTATTGGGTTTGTTTTAGGGTTCATTTGCCGAAAATCTTCAGTTTCTGTTAGATTCTCTCAAAAGTGGTTAAGTATTTTTTTCATCAAGCTAGAATTTCTAGAATTTTTGTGCCTGGTAAAGGTTTCCTCTGATTTCTGCTTGGTTTCTGAGTTATTATTTGACTTGATATCACTATCATGCATAATGGGTATTGGTGCTATAGATGGAAATCATTTTATAACAATAATATTATGAATATTTATGGTAAGCAATACATTGTATTTGTTTCATTTCTTATTTGTTATCTGCTTCATCTGCAGCTGGAGTATAAGATATTTCAGTTATCTTCTTTGCTTATTTGTGGCAGGATTCAAATTCTGTGAGCCTCCTATCTTGCTAATGACTTCTCGTCAAATCATCAGTTTCTTTGGTAAATTTTATTCTCCTCTTCCTCCTCCTCCTCATCATCATTATCAGCAACTCTTTTTTTCATTGATGCAGGATCTAGAATTTTTAAAATAGTCTTGACTGATACAAAGAAAGACCTAGAAATTGTTTTGATTTTTCTTCATCGCTTTTAATTTATTTTGTTTAAATGTGACGAGTGTTCTTGGTGTGAACAGGTGACAAGCGCAGCAAGTGCGTTCTTTTCGTTCTCGATGAATTTGATCTGTTCACGTATCACAAGAACCAGACTCTGCTCTACAATCTCTTTGACGTCGCTCAGTCAGCCCAGGCACCCGTCTGCATCATCGGACTCACGGCAAGAATTGTAGGCGCAAAGATTATATATATACAACTTTACTTTGTATAATTTTATGAGTTACTCTCTGATTTTGTGGTTCTGAGAAATTTCTGAGATTTACATTACATAGACAAAATATTTTTGAACTAAGGTAGATTTGTGATTTTGAAGTTAATGATGTGAGTATAAAAATGAGAAAAATCAGGCATTATGTTTGGAAGTCGATTGCTGGTTCTGCAGATTACATGGGCCTGGCCATGAAACTATATAGGTCGGAAAGTAAATGGCAAGTTCTATGATGCGCTGGTCTCACGTCCAAGGCTGTGGGGTTTGTCTACTGCTGACTCAAAGGGCCTAAGAGTGAGAAATGAGCACTGCAGGCTATAAGGCTGTAGCATTGTTGTTCCTTATTAATGTTTACGCAAAGTATTTTAAAAATTTTGATTAATGTTGCGTTACTAATGTTGCGTTAACTATACTCTACGAGTGAATGGTTTTGTAGGATGTGACGGAATTGTTGGAGAAAAGAGTGAAGTCACGGTTCTCACATCGTCAAATCCAATTGTTTCCATCGCATAGTTTCGAAAGTTACATCGAGATTTTCCGATCTTATCTCGTTCTTCCATCGGACTTTGGAGGATCTAAACAATACATCGCAGAATGGAATGCTAAAGTACAGGTATTTTATTTTATATATTTAATATATACATATACACATTGAATATATATAAATCATTCTGTCTGACCTGCTCTTGCTGGTCAAAGCCACCTTCTAACACCTGTGACCACGGGTCCATAATGACATAATCCAGTGGTTCCCAACCGTTTTTGACTCTAGGGCCACTTTTTCTCAGTTGGAGGACCCTAGGGGACCACAAGACTAAAATTTAATTAGCTAGAAGCATATAAAATTGTTGTAATTGAATCAAATTAGATTGTTTGATGTTATTTATAGACGTCAAAATAAAATAATTTGTAATAGAAAATGATATGCATGCGTTCTATCCTGTCCAAGTTGTCAATTTTTTCATAATTATATTTTTGTTGGTTCTTTGAGGGTCGAGGGCCATATTTTGAGGCCTGGCGGGCCACTTTTGGCCCGTGGGCCACGGGTTGGGAACCACTGACATAATCCCTCTGGCAGATGTCATGATCAGGAAGACTTTCATCATTAGGATGATACATATGATTTTAAATTTATTATAATTTGTTTTTTGAGCATTTGATCGCCTTGGTCAGTTCCATCCATTTGAATAACAATGGTGCTGCTGAATACATTGTGTGTCTATGAAATTTATTATATATTTTTATATTATTGTCTTGCAGAGTCTTTCTTTAGAGCCAACGATAATTGAGTTCCTTCAACGCCAGTTTAGCCTCGATTCCGATATTCGCTCTCTTCAGTCATTCCTGGTCAGTGAATAAAAACAAAGAAATATACAAATAATAATCATCTTTGTTTGATTTCAAACTGACCTCTGGTAATAAGTAATTATATGAGTCAAATTTAACTCTTTGTCAGCCATGCAAGGTGGCCATCACACACAATGTACATAATTCTAAATACAATTGCATTACTTATATGACTTTAAGATGTTCAGGGTGAGAATTCGAACTGTGTAGCTGAAGTTGAAGGCAAGATGAAAGACTAATTACCGTATATTCCGAGCGATTAATTGTGCTAGCAATTAATTACCTGAGCTTCAACATGTAATTAAACACTTTCTTCAGAGTTTAATATTCTTTTTAAAAAAATTGTCAGCATGATTATTTTTAAATATATTATTTTCTTTTATTGTTATGCAAGCAGTTAAAAAATTTAAAGAGGCAATAGTGTTTTAAAGATATTCTTATGTTTTGTTGTTTGGCTGATTGTAGTTACTGCCTATCTGCCAAGTGAATGCTGATCATCCGTATTTAAATTCGAGTGACTTTGTCGAATCCTATAAAGTCCTTCACGCAACTGATTCAAAGGCGGCACTTCTTCGAGGTTCACTAGAATTATTATCTATCAGAGGAATTATGTATTGATTCTAATTTCACATTCTTAATTTCAATATAAAGAAATTTTCTGCTTGATATTAAATGAAATTAGAAGAAGATTTTTTGAAGGTTTCATTTAGTTGTTCATGTTTTGGCTCAAACATTCAATGTTGATGCTGGGTTCACTTGTCCAATTTACTCTATCTGTTATCATCTCTGCAACTATTTTGTCTGAATAATGAAATGTGAATTTAATAATTCTTTTATTTTGTAGGAATTTCGGTTTTGGAGCTGTGTCTTATCATAGCAATAAAACATCTGAATGATATCTACCATGGTGAACCGTTCAACTTTGAAATGGTCTTTAATGGTGAGAAATATGTCTGTTAAGTATTTTTTTAATATTATTTACAAAGTGCACTGTATATTGTTGACATTTAAATATATGGTACAAGGGTAGATGTTTTCATTTTATGCAAATGGTTGCTTTGTGACCAGTACAAAAATGTGGACTTGTAATACGTGCAAAACAAATTTTGCATGTTGTAAGTTCACTACAGGCTAAATATTTTTAAAATTTTTATAATGCATTAACTCTTTTTCATCTTGTTATCTTGAGTATTTAAAAGTAATATTAATTAATTAGTGTTAATTACACATGATTTCAAATTAAACATTATTTGCTTCTTGCTGTAATACAAAGTGTAATTTCATTTCCTGTTGTAATACTGCAAAGCTGTAATGTTTTTTAGAATATCAGAAATTCTGTCAGCGAAAGTCATCAATGCAGATGTTTGAGAAGCCAGTTGTTCTCAAGGTCTGTAACTGAAATATTTCCTATGCATTACCACTCTTGGTTTTAATGTATGTACCTAACTGGTACATACGAAAAGGCAGGACTATACTTCAATGTAAAGAAAACAAAGGTTATGACAACTGCAGCATGGGAAAACTTTGAGGTGGATGAAGAAACGATAGAGGTAGTATCGAGCTTTACATTCCTGGGATCTATGATAGAGAAGGAGGGAAGAAGTGATATGGAAATAAGGAGGAGGGTAATAATGGGGAAAACGGCAATGAACGGTCTGGAAAAGATTTGGAAGGATAAATACGTGAGCAGGGAAACAAAGAAAAGACTGGTAAGAGCACTGATCTTCCCAGTGGTCCTATATGGATGCGAGACATGGACAAAGACACGGGATATGGAAAAGAAAATCAACGTGTGTGAGATGTGGATTTGGAGAAAGATGCTAAGGATTTCATGGACGGAGAAGAGAACTAACGAATCGGTGCGCGAGGAGCTTGGAATAGAGAGGGAGGAGACACTGCAGCAAACAGCAACTTGGAGGAAATTGAGCTACTTTGGCCATGTGATGAGATCTAACGGTTGGGAAAAGGAGCTGATGACGGCATGTGGTGAGGGAAGGAGAAGATGCGGAAGACCAAGGAAGAAATGGTTGGATGAGGTACAGGAAAAGTCTGGCATGAGACTGGAGGAGCTAAGAGAGGCGACTAGAGAGAGGAGACACTGGAGAGGATACATCAGGGCTTTCGCCAGAGCTCCAGAAGCTGACGGCTCCAGGTGACCTAACTGGTAATTTGTTACACATTGACTGTGGCAGGTAAGATAAATCTATGATGGATATCCTGGTCAGTCAAATTTGCCGTTTTGCCTTCTCCATTTTGGTACATATAGTTACTGTATTTTCTAGACTATAGGGTAACACTTCTGTCTAAGATGGTGGGCACAAATTGCAAATTTGAAAAAGAAGTCAGAATGTAGGTCACACTGGCAGATACATGGTAAACACATACACAGACGGTGAGATGCATGTCTGCATGATTACTGTGTCGGGACACATTCCTCCGCATCCAGCTTGCAACTCGGATCGCTCATTGCTGTGGTTCCATAAAACAGCCATGTCGTTACAAGGATGCTTTACATGCAACCAACAGCAGTATAGGCCTTGCAAAATAAATAAATCATTTGATGACACTCCACACTTGTCCGTCACTACTCACCACCCATACTTTGATAGTGTCTGTCCAGTTCCAAACCTGGACGGATGAGAGTCCAGGTCAATGCCAGTCATTTCGGTTATGAGACAGCATCGTCATAGCAACACTTAACCAATGAAATTGTTATGGGTGAAGGATTTGCTCAAGGTCCATACATCTAGAACCTCTGCTCTCTGTACTACAAGGAGAGTGCTCTGACCAATGGATCACTGTCCAACCAGTTAGAGTTCTAAAGCAGTATGAGTTCTCATAATCAGCAATCATCATAATCAGTCAGTCATAATTGTATTGATTGTAAGTTTGATTGAATTGTTCTTTTGATTGACTGTAGGCGTTTGAACATCTGTTCGCTCTCGAGTTGCTGCGTCCTGTCAGCGTTTGTGCGACGAAGACACAGAAGGAATATCAGCTGATGAATCTGATGGTTGATCAGTCGGAGATCATGGAGTGTCTGCAGAAGTATCCCAACTGCCCCACGGACATCAAGCAGTGGGCGTCCTGCTCAGTCGTCTCCACGTAATCCCATCACCCCCCCCCCATCCCCATCACCTAGGCAACCGATCCACACGAGTCACACTTAGTCACAGCCTTCACCATGGTTCGTTCAGGTGGTCTGACTTACTACTATCCACCTTGTGAGCACTATGATTAAAAATAATAACAATGATGATTTCTATGGCGCTGTAACACCGCCATGCCATTACAAGGGCGCCTAAATTAATAGTTAATTCCTCAATTAACTCAACTTGTGCATTGTTATCTATATTTGACCTCAGCAGAGAAAAGGGAAAAAGTGTTGCTTACTAGATCATGTGATCTTTCTTGGTCCAATTTATGCCACAAACTGTTTCACACTGCATGATGTGTCAGTACTAAATTCAGATATTAATGCATTTGGGAGGGATAGGTTGAAAATATATGCCTTTCCCACCGACTTCTTAAACCTCATTTCAATTAGGTTATGATGGTAATAACAGAAATTTTGATAAGTTCATTCCTGACAAAGGTCTCTTTTTGTGGCCTCTACAGTGTGTTAGTGCCATCTCTGTTGACCCAGAATTTTTTTCATTCCACGATTTTGGCTAAACTATATTCTGTGCAGTGAGTGTCGTAATAATAACCTTTGAACTGCTAATGACGAATGATATTTCGAGATCTGTTATGTTGTTGCTCAAAGTTAAATTAATCTCTAGAGGAGTTTGTGACTGAACTGCTTGCTATAATATAGATGAATACGGATGAATAGCTCTATAATTAATTATGGTAATAATAATGGCCTAATGCCGCCTAATATGTACATTAATTTCAAGAGAGAGATCAAATAACAGATTCCTGTACTGTTGAGTTTTGTATCAGGTAGTACTTGCATTATGGCAAATTCATAATTGTAGGCCACAATTTCCAAAGCATTAGGCTACTTATCAGGTACAGGATACTAATTTCTTCAAAAGTGCTCTGTCAATTTCTTGTTAGATGAACAAGCCCCACTGTTGGAATTTAACCATGCCACGAATTGCGGAAGTTAATTAAAATGGCTCTTTGTTAATTAATTATGAACCGTGTCCTCATATTGTAATTATCAGATGATGCACGTTAGACAACTTGTGAATCTAATTAGCTTACTACACATTTATAATACAAATAATGGCCACATGTGAATATCAGTCCAAAGGTTTCAAGATTAACTGCTTGTATTTAGCACTCTTTAACATCCAGCAGATTGTTGAGAAAATGTTATCTTTATGATAATTTTAACATCTACACAGCAACCTAAAATAATGATAATTTTAAGTACAGTGAAACATTGGTGCACATCTACCGAGTGATCTAAAAGTTCTACAAAATGCAAATATTTATGAATAAACTAATTAAACTTGGTCTTTATAATACGGAACAATATGTCGGGCATGGACCAGATGAGACATGTTGTGTAGGCTCTGTAAAGTCACATGCAACGGAATCACAAGTCCATCGTTTAATTGAGCACAACAAATTCTGCTTCATTAAAGTCTGATTTCAGCAAAAGTTTCTTTCGTTTAACACTGTAATAATGGGCATTTGTTTCCCAGTTACATTTAGTACATGCTCATTGTTGAAGTGTTAAATGAATTTTATTAAAATGTATTTATCAGCCAGCATATTACAATTTATGCAGTATAAATATACATATACGTAATTACTCTGATGCAAAACCTCTGAAGTCCCCAATAACACTAATTTTTAAAATAATAAATTTTAAGAAGTATAATTGTTTGCATTCACATCATTTGGAAGGCTATGTAGTATGTACATTTAGTTGCATAAATAAGTTAACATTAGTGGCATGAATTCCTTCAACTGGAAAAGATATTTCATTGTGGTTCATTTGATAATCATGAGCAGGAATGGATTATGGCTCGAGTTAATTCCAACAAAAGAGAATTAAAATACGAGTCATACAACTGCAACTGATCATTTGTGCTTTCAAGTGCTGCAGTGTATTGTTAATTATGATGAAACTGAGCAAATCATATGCAAAGGACATGCTTGAGGTCCTTGCAGTAACTGCGTCGGGGGAAGCCCAGACGTCCATATTACAAGCTGAACGATGCTCGAACCAATTGGCTGCTGTGTACGTTTTACTTCCTGATCCTAAATTGCATGCTAGGTCTCTGGTCCTTTGAACTGTCGATGTTAATTGCAGTTTCACAGCAAACATTACAAGGAACTTCTAATTTGCTGGAAATAGGACTTCTGTCCTATCTATCTACATGTCTCTACCCTTTTCTGTGTGTAATTATATATGCATAGAACATCTATGTAGCACTTTTTATAGAACAAAACGTTCTGGTATCACGTGAATCCATCATGTACCTTTAATGTTTACTTTAATATTTATTTATGGCACATGAGATGTTCGAATGATTACAGTTTATGAGTGTAATATAGCTTTTATACTATGGCCTAATACGACCTAATTGAGTTTGTTTTCTCAGAAGTTTGTGTCACAGAACAGTATGTGATGGTGCAAATGTTTTACGATGGATAATATGGATACTGTACCGTAATTGTAATTCTGAATGTAAACGATGTAGCAATATTTTTATCAAAGGAAGTCTGCTACATAATTTTATAGGTTTCTTTGTACATGTATCACACCGATATTATCAATTTATTTGTTTGTAATCTTAACTATTACTAGTACTTATTACTTTTACACCTGATGATACTCTTAAGTTGATGCTTAAACGTGGCATTATGCTAACCTGATTGTCAACGTAGACAGTCAAACTCAGCATAAGCTGAAACAAATTTATAGCTAATGCTGGATGAGGGGAGAGTCTCCAACTTTGATTCTAGAGTTTTCTTCGTTCTTACTTACTTAATATCATTGCTCAGGGAACCACACTGTTAAAATATTAATCAGACGGATATTTTCAATTTATAAATATTTTAATAGTCTTGTTCCCTGCGCGATGATATTGAGAACGCAGAAAGCTCGTTAGGATCAATGCTGCATTGGGATCAAGGGTGCAGACTGCAGACTCTCTCCACTGACATAAAGTATTTAAAAAAACCAGCATATATTTTTAACAAAGCATACTTTATACCATTCACTATTATAGGTATGATGTATGAATTCATTTTCTTAGCCTCAGTCCTCTCCTTGCTGTCTTGTCTTCCCATGGACAGTGTATAGTTGGTGTACTCATTGTAGATGAGTTGACCATGATCATAGATGGATGAGAAGTCTCAAAATAAATTTATGACCTAGCGGAGATGTGAACTTTCAACCTCTGAGTTAACTTATGAACTTTCGTATTTATTACTGTAGACAAACAATCCCCTCAACTTCAAGCATGAATCTTACTACACTAGCTAAGAGTGCACTTCAAAACAACAGCTTAAATATCTTTTAATTGTTTAATAAAATATTTTACACAGCTACCACTATTTACACACCAGAACATGCATAGTTAAAATGACACCAGAATAATTGTTGATAAAGTTTCAGTTCAGTAAAATGGATTTTCTACTGTCATTGAAATTCTCCAGACGTGAAAGCCGCGCAAAAGTAATTGCTTTGCGAGTTTCAAGGTAAATTCTACAGATGTGAGAAATATAATTGCTTTAAAAAAATCAACATAAGTCATTTATACAGCATCAAGGTAAATTCGGCTGAGCAAAATAAATGCAACTACAGTTTTAGAACATAATTATCTGGTGCCTTGAAAAGTTGATGATAGTTGTAAGATTTACTCGAACAAAACATAGAAAATTAACAAAACTGAAGCGTTGAATGCGCCGATCTAGATGTTTCGAGCGTTTCACCAACTTTTACATCAACATTACACTACATCCTCTGGATGGGCAGAAACAATTAAACAATTAACAGGTCTATCTGTAACTAAGGTATAATAACCATATAAATCACATCGCCCACTCCGCTCTTCAAATAGATTTGATCTTTTAGTTCCTCCTACTAGAACGGCTATGACTCAGTCCTGCTCCTTTACATCAATTGGCCCCTCTCTTTGGAATATGCTGCCATCTCCATCTACTCGATCTCAACTTCTAACTGGTAATCCCTCCTCCTCATTTTCTTTCCTCAAAACTTATTTCTTCTCTCGTGGCCTTGCGCACTGGGAGCGCCTATGAACGGTTCACCCTAGTAGAGGTGCTTTATAAATGTTTTAATACAATACAATAACTGGATAAGTTGTGAACTACCCGCAGCTTTTCTCCAAGAACTTCTTTGGAATGATTGTGTTGTGCAGTGTGCAGAGCAAATACATATGATCATTCTGCACAAATCTCGCTAAATAGAACCTTTTATGTTTGATACATCCTTTGGGGTTGCATAGCTTGGCTCAAGGAAGTGATACGTGAAACCCGCAAACAGACAATTGTGAAAGAAGAGACGCACTTGTGTCTTGTTGGACTCGGTCAAACAGAAAAGCAGAAATTATAATTGCTGCATTATTACCGAAAACACAAACAAACAAAAACAAATCACATGCCTTATCTGTAAACATTATGAAATATGTCCATAATTGTATACACAATATTTTGCAGCGAATTCTGACATTAAAAAGCTGCAGAAATCAAGACATATCGTATCTCGATGAATGGCTAGCATGGCTGGAATGGACAAGATCAGAATCTATAACAAAATAACTAACAGGTAGCTACACTACACATCAGTTGCATTACAACAGTTAACAGGTAGTTCTTAGGCTCTGTCTAAAACGAAAATTTAATATCTACTGGTTCTTTGAACTACACTGGGCCTGAGGTATTTCCTCTCCTTTCCTTTTTTGTAAATCATCATCCCAATATCCACTGTTGAAACTTGGTATTCTATTCTATTACATCATAACTGAGGTTCATTTGAGGGCTGTAAATAACTACCTAGTGTAGACGTGGACCACAGTGTTTGGCATAACCTTCCATCCTCTTGAACACATTTTAAGACCCACCCCCCCCCCGTCCTATAACTATAACTACCACAGTTAATGATGCTGAATATTAACCTTTTAGGCGCCCTCTTAGATACTCAAGAACCATCTTAAATAAGCATTACTAAATTAAGATTTAAAAAAATACCTTAAAAACAGTTTTATAATAATATAATGCAATACCAGCTTTTTCATCAGCATTTAAAAAGACAACTGAAAATACCACTTCATTAATTATTAATTTAGAGTCTTAAGACTAATGATAAAGTATATGGTACTAATTTACTGTTTATAGATAGCACATAACTAAAAATTATTGTTCTGGTAGCAAATTAGAGCATAATATAATCGCAGTGGTAATCATGAAAACAAGTGATCTATTCAACTGTAGAAGATGGGCATTGATATCACATCATTTTTGCATCGGCAGCACATGTAAGTGTAAATTTGTAAGTCCTGTCAAAGCCACACTTAAATCTTGACCACTAGGCCTAACAAGTTGCGAAAGAATTAAATACAGCAAAAATAACTAGAATTGGTTTGTCACCAAATGCTAACAGAACAAAAAAACTGGCAGTCTATGTCTAACAATGGTGAATAGAATCTGGATATTTTGCAGCAAAATTCATCATGCAGCAATAGAAAAACAGACGAGTAATAATAATAAGTAAGAGGAGTTGTAAGTAACCGAGGCACAAAACAAATTGCTTAACAATATCACTCAGCACTGAATACGATCTTTCTCAGTCACTTTTATACAGTACACGCTAACCGTTCAACTCTGTTTTCACATAAAATTAAATTCGTGTAACACATTCACAAAATAAATTGCTTAACAATATCACTCCGCACTTTTGTACACGACGCTAACCTTTCCACTCTGTTTTCACGTAAAATTAAATTCGTGTAACACATTCTGTGACTTTCGGGACGTGAAGTTTCGAACCGTTCTCCGCCTTGCTCGGCGTGATTCGGCAGAAATTCATCAGCATAGAACCGGCCTTTTCGATCGCTTTGTCCACTCGATATTCGTCATTCGACACGCTCGTTTTCTCCTTCGAATGACGCTTGTCTTTCCCGTTGATACGCTCCGCAGAGCTTCGGCGTTTCTTGAACGGAAATCGAACGGCGGCGTTTCGAATGAGTTTCGTCGGAGGATTAAGAAGACGCGGCAGGTCCTGAGCGCTCTTGCTTCTCTTCTGCAGCAGTTTGTTGTGACACGGGAACGGTCGCAGCGTCCCGAAATTTGTTACGAGATTGTTTGTGCTTGAGCTGCCCATCAACTGCGGAAGAGTTAGGTTATCATCGTCCGACGATAAGAGAGCTAAAATGGCCGAACTGTGCACCATGTTTGTGATGTGGTTGAAGTTGCTCGGCGTTGAGCTGCGTCTCTTCGACGTGATGAAAGCGAACGAATCGTCGGAGTCCGAATGGTCTTGCCGAGACGTGTCGATGACCGTCAGCGGCACGTCTGCTCGCTGCCAGAGGCTGTTCTGCAACGCCTCGCTTGCAACCGGTAGGTCCCGATCGCGTAGAATCTGCGGTTTCACCCGAAAGTGCTCGTCGATCTTTCCGATCGCACTTTCGCTGCACGGCAACGTGTCGAGAAGAAAGTTGCGGCGGTCCTCCGTGCTCTGCGCACGGTACGTCACGTGACCCTGCGTCTCCCCGCCCGGCACGGCAAGTTTCATGGTCACCAAATGTCCGTCGGTTCCTCCGGCAACGATTATGTAGCCAAAGTCCATGGTGTGTAAACAGGTTAATCGCTCGTGTGCGCTGGCATTGGCTATGATACAACCGGTGGCAACCTGTCCCACTTTCACCGACATATCGTCCGCCCACATCACGTACAACCCGTCGTACGTTATTCGAACGATGCTAAACTCCCGATCCGGTTTGGAATCATTCGCAACGAAACGGGTTTTCAGACCACCGCTGAGGATGTCGTAGACCTGTAGTCGACCGTCGACGCCCGAATCTCCATCTTTCGAAACGTCAAGGATTCCCTTGCTTCCGACGCCCGCGTAAACCAATTCCGGATCCTTGGACGTTTTGGAGAACGTCCAGAGCGAAACAGCCGACACATTGTTGTTTGCCTCCGAACCAAACGCCGTCGCGATGAAGCGACGACGATGACCCGGAAGAGGAAGGAGACTGTCGACCTGACAGGAAATCCTGCACAGTGGTCCGTACGACTTCAGCGAGTAAACGATGATCGTCGACGAATTGGACGACCGACCGAGATCGATGTAGAGCAGGAACTGACTGTCGTGGGTGAAGACCGGACCAGTGGCATCGTCCATCGTAAACATCTCCTTCTCTTTGCTCGTGTCCCACAACATAACTTCGCTGAAAGAATCGCCGCTTGCGCAAGACGCAAGAAAGTCCCACGAGTTGGACACTACGAATCGCCCGCATTTCTTGTGATTTAACACGCGCACGCCTCCGTTCGCGTCCAAATCGATGACGGCGATGTACCAATCGTCGACGGCGTTCAACAGCAGCGCCATCTGTCGCCCATCGATGGAAACCTCCATCTGCATCAGACGACCGTACTTCGCGAACGGAAGGAACGCGCGGCAGCTTCCCGTGGAGACGTTCCAGACATCGACGCTGAAGTAGTCCATGTACTTGAAGCCCTTCACGTTGCCCAGCGAGTACTGGCTCTTCACGAAGACGAGGCGCTTCTCCTCCGCGCAGACGACGCAGTCCACCGGCGATTCGTAGACGCGGATCTTCGGCGTCTTGCTCTCCTGGATGTTGTCGAGGTCCCAGACGCGGACGGCCGTGTTGACCGTCGACGCGGTGGCCACCAGGTTGCGCCAGACGGCAATCGGGAATGGGGGAGTCGTGTGCAGCGGGATGGTGTGCACGAGTTCTCCGTTGTCTGGTCTCCAGATGTGGAGGAAGTTTTCGATGCCGCAGAGGACGAACTGACCGTTGCCGGAGAACAGCGAGCTGAATATGTAGACGCGCGGCGGTTGACCCGCCTCCCCCAAGTTCAACGGCGTCTTCATGTGCGTCCTCGCCCCGGTCGCCGTGTCCAAGCACACGAGGTAGAGGCGGTTGATGTTGAGGAGCACGACGCTCTGATTGGTCGGCGATATGGAAATCTCCGTCACTTCGTTGCCCTTGAACGTCCGAAGCATCTTGAGGATGGACAGCGAGAGGTCCTCCGTGGGATCGAACGACGTCACCATCTGACCGAACGCACCGCTCGTTTCGTCGATGTCGAAAACGCACAGCTGGCAGTTCTCCGCGTAACCGATGTACGCGAGTCGGTTGTCCGCCGTGACCGCCATCACGGACGGCGGACTCCTCCCGCCGAACGACGCAACCTGCTTTCCGGTCGCGAACTCGAAAAGTTTCGTTTCGGTCTGGTCTCCGACGAGAATGAATTTATTGTTTGGAGACAGCGCGCACGTAACGTACGTCTTTGAAGTGACGAAGTCGTCCATTGTTTTAATGAGCGATCCCTTCTCGATGTCAATGAAACTTTTCTGTCGACAGAGCAGACAACCGGAAAGGAAGATACGTCTTTGCGTTGACAGTCGTGCTCCACACGAGTGCAGCACTTGCAGCGTCTTCATATCGTAGACGTGAACCGGGGCGTCATGCAAATCGAAATCGACGACCAGATATCTTCCGTCATCGGAAAGAAACAGCTTCTTCCGTCCCGGATAGACATCTTCCAGACAGATGCTGCGACTCAGCTCTCCGGAATTCAGGTCCCAGAACGCGATTCTCTCGTACGACACGGAGATGAGCTCGTTCGTTTTCGGGCTGAAGACGAGATCGGTCGCGACCTTCGCATGACCTTCGAGTATGTAAACAGACATCGTGTTCGGCGAATCGAAACACTGGAGAACGGGAAGCAACGCGGAGTGTTTGAGCGACCGGACGTCGCACTGCTGCAGCAGCGACTGGAGGTTGCTGTGGCGGATCCGGCGAAAACGAAAGAGGGCGTGGTCAGACGATGAACGACCCGGGGGAGCGGTGGGAGGTGCCAGGGATTTACCCGACGGGACGGGAGGCGACGAGGGACTCTCTAATTTCTGGTCGTAGTAACACAGCAGACGGCCGAGTAGGTCAAACGCGAGCATGTCTGGGTTCTGGTTGAGGTGTGCTCCGCCGACTCTGAGCGCGCTTGCGAGCAGTTGAACGTCGGCGTCGTTTACTCCGGACTCGACGGCCTGCTGAAAGTCGGGCAAGACTTCGTGTAGAGACATCGCAGCGAGTTTTGCGTGCAGCCACTCGTAATTGAACAGAACTTGACTCTTGAGGTCCACGGTCAACCGACTTGCTATTAGGTGATATGGAAGTTCGCTCAGCTTCCGTAGATTGTAGTTGAGCTTTCCGGGGTGGTTGGGATCGGGACCGAAGTCGAGAGGCTGCTTTGGGACCATCCGGTCGGCCTCCGGTTCGTGGCTCTTGATGGACGAATTCTGGAGAAGCTTCTGCGAATATTTGAACGGTTTTTTCTTTCCTCCGCCCCACGTTCCCATGAAGTAGTGCGCAAGCATCGCGTGAACGTAGTGACGGTCAACGTCCTTCGAGAGATAGCGTTCAGACGCAACCTCGATGAACTGTCCATGGTACCAGTAGAACACGATGGTTCCGTTCGCCTCCCGTTCTAGAATATACCGCGACAGTTCATCCTGCAGACGCGGAATGAGCAGCGGTGGAATGCGACGAATCGGAGGCAACCAATGCTGGAAAACGTCGTTCAGAACTTCATCGTCTAGCGAAAGAATATCTTCAATCTCAACGTCGCTCAATCCCATCTTCGACGCGGTCAGGTACGCCAGCGTGTGCGACACGAAAACATATCCGTGGTACTTCTCCACGCGATCGAACAGCTTGTTGATTATCGCGTGGACGGTCGGTTCAAGGACAATCTCATCGCCCTTGAAGTACGAGCACCAGCGACAGACCTCTTCGAAGACAAGACTCGTGTAGAGGGGAAGGGTGCATCGGGAAAGCGCCTCCTCGACGACCTTGAACTGGTCGGAGGTGAGTTCCCGGCTGGCGCGGAACAACCAGTCCTTGAGGAGATTGATGCTGAGCTGCGAGCCGAGTGGAAGGATTTCGACGAAGTTCTCTTTGTTTGGAATGTAGAGATGGAGAGTGTCGAGCAGTTCGTACTTGTCGGGAAGAGTGGAGAGGATGAGGTGGACGTGTGGAGGAAGGACTTTTGGCAGCCATGCAAGGTTGTGCGCTCGATGTGCTGTGCTCAGCTGATCAAGGGCGTCGAAAAGCAGAACCAGCGGCCGCTCTGGTTTAGCGATCTGAAACAAATTGTAAACACACAATGTCACCCATCAATAAATAAACAATTATGATTATTACTAACTATGTAGTATGAATTTATTGAATTCAACTCCCTATTTACCAAGTATAAGTCAATTGAGCAATTGTTAGTGAAGGACTTGCACAATGCCCCTATACAGTAACATGTACTTCTTGGTGTTACAGTAACAAGTATTTCTTGGTGTTACAGTAACAAGTATTTCTAGGTGTTACAGTAACATGTATTTCTTGGTATTATCGTAACATGTATTTCTTGGTGTTACAGTAACATGTATTTCTTGGTGTTACAGTGACATGTATTTCTTGGTCTTACAGTAACATGTATTTCTTGGTGTTACAGTAACATGTATTTCTTGGTCTTACAGTAACATTAGGGTGGTTGCATCTCTAATGGTAAATTTTCAACTTAGGATGTCATATTTCTCCAACCCGCCATTCCGTGCCACTTGGTCTAAAACCTAAGTAACCAAAAAATTATGAGAATCGAAGAATATTTAGGACTTGCACAACGTCGCTGAAGTTTAGGATTTACAAATAATTGTCGTAATTTCGTATATGAGTATTATTTACTTGATTTTTTTAAATTATGAATTTTTTCACTGAAATATTTCATGATTTTTTACTTAAGAATAGATGAAAAGTTAATTCTACAATGCTCTTGTCATCAGTGATTACTAATTAATCATTTGTTTTGAGCATTTTAGTCGTATTTCACAAGTGAGGGAATTTCCTGTGAATTCCATTCAATGTTATGATCTTTTAGGCTACTAATTATGCCTACAATCTAAATCATCGAAACACTACTGTAACAATACACACTACACATGGTCTTACATACGTTGGGCCTATAATAGGCTTATATTGTGCTGTACTGCATCTCACACATTAAACACTAATGTATTATGCAGTTTTAAAGGTTCCATGTATAATTTTAAATGCCTGTATCCCAAGTAATGATAACAATTCTCTCTTTCCTCATATCCTTTTTGCATCAGCTTACAAAAAATGTTTCTACCTTCACCACTTGAACATGCTGTGCTTGTTCATTGTCAACTTGTTTCCAACAACGCCATGCATAATTATTACTAACATAACACAGCATTAAAGGGACATTATCTAAATGTCTGCATCTAATATAGCGAAAGCAATGTCGATTATAGTAGAGTCAATACTCGTTCAACAGCGGTAATGTCGGCAATGTCGCAAGCTAGGGGACGGAGGATGACTTCAAAGGTTTCCAGCTTCCATCTTGTGGAGACGTTATCGCAGATAACTTCTCAGAGTTGGCCTGCTGTTCCATCATCACAAGCGAGAAAAACGTGGCCTCGGGGACAGTCTAACCCAGACTAGTGAGCAGCATCTTCTCATTTTGAACAAAGCCAAACCTTTGACAAAAGTTCCAACTCAGGTGACTGAGCAGGTTTGGAAGCTGCAGACCGGCAAGGCTTAAAGAAGCTAATATCGGCTGCAAACCCCTTCATAACAGTATGGATGATGAGAGCAATCTACTGCTTGAATACTGAAGATTTTGCTATTTCAAAACGAGTACCCTCTAGGTTACATCAACGAGTGAAGACATCACGTCGATTATCTTATCACGAACATGACATTGTGTGGAAACATCTGGAAATTATTATGAGGCTCTTTGGGATATGCACCTGCATGGCCTCTATTAGTTTCAAACCCCAACAGTAACCACTGGTACTGGGAACGATAAAGTACTGCTGTGTATCTCTCTAAATCCAACGAAGGTCATTGCTGATGACGCAGTGACACACTTTGGTCGCAATCTCTTATATTTATCCAAGCTGTTGTTGTAAGGTTTGAGTTCCTTTCACAATGACGTGCCATTGAAAGAGAAGAAGTTGATCATAGTGCTCAGTTCTAATGGACAAAGAAGGTTCTGAGCTCTCAAAACGCATGCCACAACTCTTCTCCCAACCATTCACAAGTAGACTATAGGCCGAAATCATTTCGTGACAAATTCAAATCGTGGTCTGTTCTACATCTTGAAACTACTAGATGCACTTCTGAAACACGTTCATTATTGGCCGGAAAAACATGAGTTCGACAAGATGCAGATCCATACAGGTTATCAGTGATCTAGCTGAGCAAGGTGTTATCCTTATTCAGCAGTTCAATGCCTCAAGTACAAGGAATGAACAACAAAAAAATTCTATCACTAGTTGTAGAAGAGCATCGCCATTCGTTCGCGGCACGAACAAAGGAGAGTGCCGTAAAACCGTAAAACCTTCAAGGTCACATTGACATTGATTAAGTACATGAGGAGGAATAATAATTAATATTTTAATCACCAATCAGTGTGATCATCAGTAATCAGGCATGAAATAATATCGTTGTAATCTGTTGAATTGATTTCTGGTTTGAAGATGCATGGCTGATTACAACAATTATGCTTACTGTTCAAGGGTCTCCGATATAAACTTTGACCGTGTTGTGCAAGTCCTAAATATTAATATTTTCTCACACAACTTTTTGTGTGATGTTTCTGGAGGGAATGGCACCAAAAGGAAACTTGGAGAACAGTAGATTCCAACTTTCATTTTTAACAACCACCCTAAGTAACATGTATTTCTTGGTGTTACAGTAACATGTATTTCTTGGTCTTACAGTAATATGCATTTCATGGTCTTACAGTAACATGTATTTCTTGGTGTTACAGTGACATGTATTTCTTGGTGTTACAGTAACATGTAGTTTTTGGTGTTACGGTAACATGTATTTCTTGGTGTTACAGTAACATGTACTTCTTGGTGTTACGGTAACATGTACTTCTTGGTGTTACGGTAACATGTATTTCTTGGTGTTACGGTAACATGTACTTCTTGGTGTTACAGTAACATGTATTTCTTGGTGTTACCAGGCAAGTGCTCCATTGAGTCAAACATTTTGGTTTGATCAAACTATTATTACAGCATATTGGTGTCATACTCAAGCAATTATAGCTCTATTATTTCAATAGCATGTAATAAATATAATTTTGTCATACTCGCTTGTACTCAGAATGTCATTTGTAAGTTGAATACGAGCTCAAAATTTCTGCCACCGCACACCAACATTATTAGTCAGAGAACCATGTGCCATGTAATAGGATCCATATGAGTTATACGGAAACACTGTAATGCACTAAAGAGACTGACTCAAAGCACATGTACCTTAATAAGGTCAAGGAAGTAGGCCATAAGTCCCGGGTAATCGCCTGGAATTGTCGCTGTGTCTTGGCCATACGCTGTGGCAATATGCCAACAAATGCTGCCGAGGACAAGACGGATGCTGCAGCTGTGCGACGTTGTTCCTGAAATGGATTAAGAAATTTCAGATTAAGAAAATACAAACAGAACACAGAAATATCAGTACAACATTCAATTTTTCTTCTTAATGTTGTTAAAAGTAATCAAAAGATATGGATGTACCAAGAGCAAATTACCGTCTTAACATTACATGGTAATGGACATTTGGCAATAGTTATACAATAACCAAAATAGTAAAATAGCATTTGTATAGCAGCCTGGCTGGCTTATTCTTAAAATTAACGCATATAGAAAGAGGATGCAGAACGAGGCAATTATGATCCAAATACCTCCTTTATCTCTCAAACTAAATGGTAGTACCACTAATTTTACGTATACAACTATGTTTTTCATGTGAGCAGAGGTTCATTCTTTTAATAACAGCATAGTGGTCCACAAGCCATTGTCTTAGTCATGATGACAATTCTGTGATGATTAAAAAAAGATTTTGTGCGTTTAAAAAACAGTTAAATCGTACTTTCTGTCAAACTCTAACACTGAATGCTGACAGTGTGAGAAAAGCATACTAGAAGCAACTTGCTACCAGTCATGCCATAGAAATTGTCGTAAATACAATACGATGACGATGGAAAACTTTAACTTCAAATGACAAAATCAATCAAAGTTTTCCTATAGATGAGAGAGCGACGAAACAATAGTTTAGTGGAAAAATTCAGTCAAAGTTGGTTACCGAGAAATCTGAGAACAACAACAGGCGCCTTGTTTGTCTCTGTCAGCCACTTCCTTGCACGCTCGGCAATCTGTCACGAAACAGCAAAAGACAATTAACTCCAATAAATATTAGTAAGTGAATCTAATAATATTAAAATTAAACGAAAGGGTTCACAGGTACAACACATCCTGTGTACAGAAGACATTAAATACAATAGAAATCCTTAAACACAATGGCTGGGAGAACTTAGATCCCAAATTACATGATTACGTTAAATGCACATTACATGCTGGTCATTAAAGGTTGTTACACTACACCATGTCATCAGGTTTGTACAGTTTATTTGCAAGTTACCTCCGTGAGTATATAGAAACAACAGATATGGAACACTTTAGATGATTACCAGAGAAAGCCTTCACAACCTATTATGGTGTTTGCTAAGATAATCATAAAGAATTTATCATATTTATGATCACCATGGTAAACACTGTTAACTGTGGCAACAAAATAAATGGTAAGTGTTCATTTATCACAGGGACATTGCAAACACGCAATAAATGATTTATCAAACAAGACGATGAGGGGCTGTCTATTTTTGTCTAATCTCTGGTCGTACTAACACAGCAGATGGCTTAATAGGTCAAACACGAGTATGTCCGGGTCCTGGTTGAGGTGTGCTCTGCAAACTCTGAGCATACTTACTTTCCTTTCGCTTGCTTACTTTTCTTTAGCCTTCATTATGACAATCACTTAACCAACAACTTTAAATGTGCACCTTCAAGTGGTCATCCAATTTGTTCTCTAAAGAAAGACCTTTTCTCCAACAATCTGGACAATAGCAACTCATTTAAGACATTACTAATACCGGCATATGTTTTTTATGCAGATGCAATATTAATGTAATATTATTTGTAATTTCTATAGCACCGCTCACCATCATGGAGAACTCCAAAAGAAAATATATTTTAAGAGAGAGCTCTAGAGATGTAGATTTAAGAAAGAAAAGTCCCACACAGAGTGGAAGGAAGAAAATTCCATAAGGAGGACCCATTGATGGTAAAGGAACGAGTTTGAGAAATAGCTCTTGCTGAACAAAAAACGGAGAAGTCGATGAGAAGATGCAGACAGAAGAGAACAAATGAGAATCCCAAGATATTTCATAGCAATACAAATCCTTCAACACACACAAAACATCCAACCACCGCACAAACAAACCTTAGCAATGACTGACGTCTTCCCGCTCCCAGATTCCCCGAACAGAATAAGCGGCCGGTCCGTACTCGTCCGCAGGTACGAGCTGATCGTTCGCAGCGTCAGCTCGCGTCCCCGGAAATCCCGACTCAGCTTCTTTCCCATCTTCAGATGCTGAAGAATCTCGATGACCTGCGAGTTGCACGTGATGCTCTGTGTCTGCACCACCGACTTATTGATGAGCCAGCACATCTTGTCACGAAAAACACCGCAGAATTTATCCAGGTACTCCTTGTCGTCCGTCGGATTGCTCTGCTCCGGATCTTTCCACACCACCGGAAAGAACTCGCTGTTGCGCTCGTCCGTGAGCACCGACGGGATCTTGTCGTGTTTGAGCACCTCGAGCAAATGCTGCGACTCCTTGTCGACCTTTGAACCGTCTTTCGTGAGGTCGATGTATTTGCGAGTGCGATTGCGGTGAACGTGGCTCTCGAGATCGACGATGTGGCGAACGAAGCAGAGAACTTCTTCGTCCGGTTTCTCTGCTTCCATTAAACCCTTGTCAATCTCGTATTCAGTCACTGAAATGGAAAAGACATGTCTGCGATATATATACTGCTGCAAAATGATTGATATTTCTGCACTTATTAAGTTTCCTTTACCAATTGATGGTGCGGAGTAATTCTGCACAAACGACATTCTGTACCTCTCTTTCCTCTTCTGCCAACAAACTGTCACTGCTGTGGGAAGATGAGAGACTGTCACTGTGTCACTTCTGATTACTGACCTCGAAAACAATCAATTAATTATCGAGACATTTAATAGACCTGTCTTTTTACGTCTCACACACTGAAGCACTGTCTACTTTGGCTTAAGTGGTGTGAAAGTTCACTGAGTACAACATGAAGAAGTAGTTCCCCAATGCATCACCACTACTCGGTTCCCACCATAACACAATCAGCCTGACCCAGAGATGAAAGTAGAGACCACATCGAGAGTGGGGCGCGGTGGTGTAGTGGTGGCATCGTTGCCTTGGAGCCGGAAGGTACGAGGTTCGAATCCACCTCGCCGCGCAAGTCCTTTACTCACAATTGCTCAGCGCTTCGACGTGAAACTCCGATGAAGTGTCCGCTGTGCATTCGGGAGCGCCTCTGAGTAGAGAGAGCTTGAAGGGGCGCTATAACAAGTGCACATACAAACAAATTAGTTCCACAGAGTAGAAACTAATACTGGATGCTGGTGGCAGATGCTACGGCTACGGAGGCTGCTCACCTGAAGTGAAGTATTTGTCCTTCTCTTCGGTTGTCATCCTATTTGCTTTGAAACACGATGAGACACCTTGACGCAGAAGTTCCTGCAGCTGAACGGATATCACCTCCCACTCCTTCAACGCACTCATCTGCACCTCTTGGTCCTTAGAATATACAAAACAATGGCATTGTTGTCTACATGTTCATTAACATCAGTCCCAAATCCATCTATCCAATCATCCATCAATCAATTCAGGGCTGTTTGAAAGGAATTTTTAGAACTGCACAGCTCCTTCTTTCCCTTCCCATCCTCCATGGTAAATTACTTACAATCGAAGGACAATGACGCTTTTTGCTAGTTTCAACTGTACAAAAGTGCCTCTATGCAACTGCACAAATCCATTTAGAACTGCACATTTTGTGTACAACTGCGCGTTAAAAAAAGCCCTGAATCAATTTTCTCAACAAGTGGCACTATGTACATCGAATTGGAGCAAGCCAACCAATAAACAAGAGAGCAACTTCAAACAGTCACCTTATGACCTAAATTGTCACGCTGGCATGAGAGGCAACCATGTGTACGAAGCGATATCTCAGTATATTAGGGTGGGATGAATAGACTTCCTCTCCCTTCCCATCTCTTATTCCCATTCTCACCAACAGTGTACGGCCAATGTACTCGTCATAGCAGAATCTGCAGATGGAGCAGAAATCCAAAACAAATTTCTGCCCTGACAGGGACTTGACCTATTGACCTCATGGTTGATCGTCCAGCACCCATGCCACTTGTCTATCATGCGCCCCACAAGGCAACAGAAGTACTCTAAAACGTCAGCTTACAAGCTAAATCCTGACTACACAGTGACATTGCATAATTTCACCTGGCTCTGAACACCCAGACCACCATCTCATTGATAAGCAAAGCAGAAGCCGCATGTTATTATATCCGAGCAGATGGGACTTGTTTTCAGACCAAATATTTAGCGTCTGAATGAATAAAAAACAACAGACACACACACGTACATAATAATAACACTGGGAAAACTATCGAGTGTAAGCTAGCATAGCAACGAGCACTTGAGAAAATCAAATGATCCGGCTTGTGATAGCTTTTTTGGTCTCTACAGAGACCGCACCACGGGACAGACGCTCTCCGACAGCCACTGTTTACCCACTTATGGTTCCGAATTTTTCTAATTTTCCGATGTCCTTTCATCTTAATTGCTTGGAAATACGCTGCACGGCAGCTTCTGCGCTGCTTTATGAGATGGTCTGCGTGTTCTTACGCAAGTCTATTTGTATGCGTCCGTCTGCCTGTGACCTCAAAGAACAGCTTGCATGTACACTCCATGTCTGTTTGACATGTCTGTTTGCATGTTTGCTTGTCTGCATGTTTGTCTGTCTGCTTGTCTGCATGTTTGTCTGCTTGTATGTTTGTTTGTGTGCCTAATTATCTGTCTGCTTGTCAGTCTGTTTGCCTGTTTGTCCATGTGTTTGTCTACTTTGTTTGTCCACTTATTTGTCTGTCTCTTTGTCCCTCTGTTTGTCTGTCTGTGTCTTCAAAGCGTTACTGGGAAAGCTGCAAATGATTTTGTTTAAGGAAATGATTATGCAAATGAGCATATTTCGTCGGCGCTCTTCTTTAACTTCTTCAACAGCAGTCACTGTATGCACGCACGACTATTGACTATTGACATGCTCTTCAATAGCAGTATATTAAGTAACGTGATATCGTAAACATTAAATCTAAATGCACGTTCACAGTGCTTTCATGCTTTCACATGAAAACATGCGTGCTACGCAGACATGCATCACCTTCACCAGTTTAACTTTTAAAACTTTCCTATACAAATTATCACAAGCCTTTGCTATTGGTCATTCATTGGAACAATTGGTATTATTGTTATTGATAAACTGTCAGCCAAGAGATTGTGGTTCAAAACCCTGCCGGGGCAGAAGTTCTGTTTCAACTTTTCACCCCAACCAAAATTAGCTATAGATGATGAGCACACTTGGTGAGGCTAAGAAATGATGTAGCTAGCATTTGGTTGTAGCTCATGCTGGATAGACTACTATTAAGAACCTAGATCATAAGGTGACATTTTAAAGTTAGTGTGCATTTTATTGGTTGGCTTGTCACTAACTCACTATCAATTGGAATATAACACATCAAAGAAGACTGGTCACTATGTCTGGTATGCCAAGGCTAAGAAAATGAGGTTGCAAACACAAATATATAATTATATAATTTAATTTCTATAGTATGTATAATTGTATATATAAGACTAGAATTCATTTGTATAACACTGTGCACCTGGTCGCTATAGTGAGGGAGAAGAGTGCTGATTGGGAGAAGAAAGTAGAGATGTGGTGAGACGTTTGTGTTCTTCTTAAACCACGCATTGAGCAGTGACGTGCTGACGTTCTTTGACTCAAGTTCATGCAAAATCTTCTCAAACTCTTCGCTGTTTATGCGCGGTGGAAACGGCCGATAGCCGTACTTCTGGCCAAGCAGCACCTGAAGAAATGAAAATTAGAATCATTGTGGACAAGAGATTGATGATTATCAACTAATAATTCTAATGACTACCATTTTATTTAGCACCTATAATGATACATTGATACATTTATTTTAAAATAAGATGATGGACGTCACTTAACAAGTAACATTTTACATAGCAGTCTCAAATTGTTCATTTTAGATTAAAATAGTTCAGCCCATAACTAAGCTGGCTCATGTTACCTTGTCTGTCATGTGACCTTGTCTGTTACGTAGTCACAACTTAGTAATTTTGCTTCTAAAGGTGACACGTCTACAGCATGTAGAAAGCTCTGAACTGCCTGCTTTGCAGTCAATCTAGATGAGGCTATTATTCAGTATGGTACATCAGCAGCTCCTTTTATGCCTTTATTTCACCAGGAAACCCATTCCTTTGATCATGGTCCTGTGTTCTAAAGACCATTCTTTTGATCATGGTTTTCTATTCTGGTGATCCTCTTTTATCATTGTCCCGAGTTTCCAAGTTGGGAGCACCTATGGATATGGATATGCATGATTTGTCTGATAGATGGCTAAATAATTAATTAATCCATTTATATAATATTTTCATTCATCAAAACTGTTGAGCTGACACACCGCACTCAAGTTCAGAAAAGATTGCACAGCAGGACAATGAGACAATAGAACCTTCGTAGAACATCTCAACCCATTAATCAGCACATCACTCAGGAAGTTCTAAACTCAGGGAATCTAGGTAAGATCTTCAAGTCTAATCTACAGCACTCAACTACACAAGAAACAACACCGCACAAAGATGAATTTATCTGACATCTTGAACCGACATGATTACAGTTGAGATAACTGGTTTAAGAAGACAGATGACCTCCTGGCAAGCAGTCTTCAAAATGTGCAAAAGAAATGGTTTGTCAAAAAGACAAATGTCTGGTCTGAACTGACCACAAAGTTTGGACCAAGTGATATTTTCTTGCAGTTTTCAATCTCACGAAGACAGAATTCGATGATCGTATGATCGTCATGTGACTGTTCTCGAATGCCCCAACGCAAGTCCATCACCTGAAATGACACAAATAAACACACAAATGACATTGAGAACAGCACAAACCAACTGACAGCTCTAATCAAATCTAATCTCATTCAGGATTTTAATTCATTGTTTATTGAACACCAAAAAGTCAACAAAAGAAAATTACAGTTTCACAGGGTATTGCAGAATAAATAATAGACCCAAAGGGAAAAAGGGAAGACCACCAATACCTGGTACTAGCACTTACCAAAAGTGAAGGACAGTTCATGTTGCTAGCTAAACCTCTAATTTTCAACAAACGACTAATGAGTTAAATTGCAATTACAAAACCATAATACATGGGAGGAGACAAGAGTAGTAACGAGGCAGATCAGAGAAACAAAAACAAAGTCTGCAGGTTGTTTATCTAATCTCACAAACACACATTAAAACACATTCCCAGTCTATCGCCTAAAACCACTCGCAGATAAAACTTCATTCAGAACAGCATGTAAGCTAATCAAACAGAGACAACTGCATTCACCAGCCCTCTCCCCAACCTCCCCCCCAACCCCCATCACCTTCTTCCAACCAGACAAACCACATTCAGACTGACATGTTCCCATAGACAAAGGACATAAACACATAACCTTGCACTCTCCCATACTCATCACTGTAATTAAAAAATTAAAAGACCAGTGAAGCAACCACATGGGGTGCGGTAGTCTAGTGGTGGCGTCATTGCCTTGGAGCCGGAAGGTCCGAGGTTCGAATCCACCTCCCCGCGTAAGGACCTTGGGCAAGTCCTTCACTTACAATTGCTCAGCGCTTCGGCGTGAAACTTCGATGCAGTGTCCGCTCTGCATCGGGAGCGCCTCTGAGTAGAGAGAGCTTGAAGGGGCGCTATAACAAGTGCACATACATACATGTGGATAGAAAACCACAAAATACAAAAACATTCTTCAAAACACAGAATTATATAAAAGCAATCTCTTAAGCAGCCTGAAAGTAAAGTAAGTAAGCATATTCTTTATTAAACTAGTTTCAGAAGAGCTGCATTCCAGTTTGCAAGCACCATAGGACAGATCTATACAAAATCGATTGGAGAAAAGCATTCACCTTAAAAAGGTTTTCTGCATATTATTGTAACTACAAGAGTCCTGTAGTTACAATAATACGAGGAAAGGCGACGGAAACTGATTTCCTTAGTGGGAGCAACTTATGTAAAACATCGTTCTGAGGCACTCAAAGGAATTTACCCATATGATGCTTAGGCAGACGAGGGCGGATGGCTAGTTTCCCCCTCATTCTCATTGCATCATGGCCAGTATGTGTGTGTGTGTGTGTACTCATAGTAGCTGAGTTGTTATGGGCCGCAGGTGGAGCAGAAATCTCAAGGCAAATTGCTGCACTGACCGCTTTGGTTCAGTGGCAGCACTACCACAGGCTGCAGCAGGTCATTTGATATAAGACTATTTTACTTATGACCTGCGATAAATTCTATGGAATGTCTAATAATTATCTCCTAAGTTGCATTTAGTTACATCAACCAACAGATTTGCTGATGACACTAATGCCTTCCTTAACGATAAATCTATCACGGATCTATTTTGCAGGGCTAACAGTGAACTCCAACTAATATCACTCTGGTTTAGAACTAACAAGCTGTCCCTTAATCTGACTAAAACTAACTATATTGTTTTCTATGCTATGCGTAAAACACCCCCACCGGATAATTTACATATTGCCATTGATGGTATATCCATTAACCAGGTGACCTCAACCAAGTTTTTAGGCACTATTATTGATTCTCATTTGAATTGGAAAGAACATATTTCACAGATTGCCAAAAAAGTAGCTAAGAACATAGGTATACTACGAAGAATACGCCATAACTTGCCTTCGAATATCCTCACTAACCTCTATTATACGCTTGTCTATCCGTATTTTTCATACTGTAATATCTCTTGGGGTGTTAACTATTCTCAAACTCTCCAATGCTTGGTTGTACTTCAGAAATTGGCCATAAGAACTGTCTACCATATACATTGGAGACTTAGTACCAAGGACACCTTCAAAATTAACCGTATATTAACTATATTGGGCATCAATAGGCTCCAAATTGGCCTCTTTATGTATCGGTACCACAATAATTTGTTACCACCTTGTTTTAATAATTATTTTAAATTGGCGTCCTCTGTGCATCAACATTACACTAGACATGCAGCTGATTACCGACCTGATTTTGCTAGAATCAATCCGAAGCTATTTTCCATTAAATGCCAGGGTCCAATCACATGGAACTCCTTACCACTAGATATAACCTCCCTTCCAACTTTGAGCAGGTTTAAGAGAGCTCTTAAGTTATATCTAACTGAAGAATGATCATTGAACTGTATTAACCTGAGATCTTTCTTTTTGAGTATTCTGGTGCATGATCTGACCTGCAGAGTATCATACAGTGTTTCCCTTTTGCCATAGCTGTTCTGACCTTTGTTTGCTAATATGATCACTTCAGTTTGGAAATCTCAAGCTTGTTTTTCTTTTTATTTCTTAACTGACTAGCAGTACCCATATGTTTGCACTGAGATAATTAGTTAAGCTATATGCAAAGGCGTAGCGGACATTTCAGCGTTAGGGGGGCAAAATTGAGACTTTTGCCCGAAATTTTTTTTCATCCGGCCGAAATCTTAAGAAAAATTTTCGTTACGTTTGCCCGAAAATTCTGACGACCTCTTTTTAGTCATCCGGCCGAAATCTTCTGAAATTTCCGGATTTTTTTCGGGCAAGACTGATTTTTCGGGCAAGAAGACCCGGAAAAATTTTAAAAAGTAAACAAATTTTAAAACCTTTTTTTATTTTTCCGGGTCTGCTTGCCCGAAAAATCAGACTTGCCCGAAATTTGGGGGGGCATTTGCCCCCCCTGGACCCCCGTCTCCTACGCCTATGGCTATATGTATTGAATCTGTTTACAATGTCTGATCTGCCATTCCACCAACGATTGATACTGGGGTTCCTCTGATAGCGGGACTTGTCCCTTTGGGGTTCCCCTTTAAGTGCTCAACCGTATGAGATCCTTTGCTTTATAATGTACTGTTTATTCTTATGATACGCTGTTTATTCTTTCTGTTATGTTAATCATTAATGTTAATGCTATTATTCTGTTTTGTTTGTTTTGTCTTGATCAATGTGCAACGGTTGTTGCCTTAATAAATGGTATTTGATTTGATTTGAACTGCCATGACCATGACACAGCCTACGGAAATTGCATTGCTGGCGCTGCCACTGCTTGGGTTGGCAGTCCATCACTGACCATTAAAACTAAACACTCCTTCAAATACAAATTCAATGCATCTTGGAGACTTCTGCAGCTTAACTGTCAGCATAGGGCATAAATCAACATCTTGTTCCAAATTAAACCACACCCTACAGTCATTATCAACCACACTCTTGGTATCCAATAGGTTGGGAGACCTATTGGATACCAGCAAGCCACAATATTATTTAAAGCCATCTGAAACAGATAAACAGTTTTTGTAACACTAGATATGAATGGCATTATAGAACGAGCACAAAAGATACAGCAGAACAGTTAATTCCAAAACTTTGTTCTCATCAGTCTCTGAAAAAGCACACCATCCAAAGTAGAATGCTGGTACCATGTGCGGAACATGTATTAGATGATCATGTGAAATTAATTTTGCCTAAAAGTCTCTTACTGCAAGTCCATTGCACTGAATATGACCCAACAATTCCATTGTCGCTCTTTAACATGGAATACTACACAGAGCAATGTCATGAGTACTATAAATCCAACAAATAATTTAAGTCTACAGCAACAGCCTTGTTGTCATAAGCTGCCATTAAATTCTGGATCCATTTAACATGATACCACATTGCTAGAGATCCGACAAAATGATGCTCCCACAGAGCTTGTTATTCCGGGACACAAAACTGGTTTCATTTTTTCACTAAAGAAACTCACGTAGAAAAAAGATCCATAACTGATGGTTGAGCCCTGACGCACATAATAGCTAGTAATTAACACAATAAAACACTTTCTGATCAGGAGGAAGGAGACATTTAGGATGAGACGTTGACGGCAATGGCGGGAGTACTATTATAAATCCAAAAACTACATAATTAAACACACACAGAAGAGATATCGAGATAGAACATCCTGTGTGCAGACACTGAAACCAATTTGCTTGTCATAATTATCTTATCAAACTCCTAATTTATTTCTTTGAAACACAAGTAACAGAGTCAGACAGATGAACTTAGGTGAAAATAAACCCACATTGTCATAATGCCTCTGAATTTAAAAAAGATATCCTAAGAATGGCAGAGGAGCTCTGAATTTTAAAAAGATATCCTAAGAATGGCAGAAGAGCTCTGAATTTTAAAAAGATATCGTAAGAATGGTAAAAGAGCAGTTTAAGATGATGATGTCACATAACTACAGCTGTGAACTATATTATGCACTTAAAACAAAATCTTCAATACCATAAGACGTGCAATGTATAAGAAAAGTAAAATACAAAATGCAGAGAAATATCATTTCATCAAGTGTGAGAGAAGGACTAATTGTAAAGGTTGAGCACTACACAGCATAACTGTCTGAGTGTCTGGGGAGGAGAGGCCTGAACACTTAACTCTTTGCATTACGAAACTGTATTAAAGCTCTCTAACAAATCAGTTACGGTGACCTACAAAGACATGACAAAATCAACAACAGATACCAAACACAAAGAACTCATAAATATTCATCAGCAACATGCCTGGATCAGAAATACATATTCATTAGCGATTATTGAAAGACATACAAAATAAATATTCATGAAGTACAAGCAACAGGAATAGACAAGAAATATACATTACATTATAATTATGTACATTATATCAGTTATTTGGAAGATATGAAAATTTTTTGAAAAAGCAAACATTCATGAAGTTCAATAAACATGAATGGACAAGAAATACATAATATATCCATAAGCAATTACTAAAGGACGTGAGAAAAATATATTCATGATGTGCAGTAGACATAAATAGACCAGACTGGCAGACATACATACATATTCATTATCCATTATAATGAAGATGTAGACAAAACAAATATTGATCAACATGCAAGTAAACACAAGACACTAAACTTGGCCCAAGTGAAAAACCCAAAACAATATGAATGCACATAAATGAAAAACTTCCATTTAAGTGGATATTATAAGTAGTTCAGCAACATCATGAGACATAAATGCATTATATTGCAGTGATGAGAAAAGGATACATGTCTAAATATGTCTAAATATATGTCCTAATAATATGTGCACTCATTAAGAATGAGGATGTAATAAAAACTAGGCCGAAAATATGAACAAGGATATACAATTAAATATGAATGGAGCAGTCAGCCGCGTCATTTCAAAGAGGGAACAACCAGTTGCAGCCACAAGCATCTGGAAAACATGGTTACAATTATCACAGACCTTAACTCGTCGCCTGAGGATTATCTTGTCGTATGTCCACTTTTGTGAATTCCGAGAAAAACGAGTTTTAAGTTTCGCAACTTTGGACGCCAAAAATAAAATATCCAGTGCAATAAAACTTCAAGGAAAGACGTCATATTAAAGCATCGACATTAATTAAAGAATGTTGCACAAAAATTAAACTGAAACTTAGAATGGTTTTTGTGAAATTTAGGAAAATGTTGTATAAAAATGGATTTAAATCAATTGCAAGTCATCCTGACGTGAGAATTTTAAAAAAAAATATGAAATAATAAAGAAAGCAATATACAATCAATTGCGACTATGTTCGTTTCAATTTTCGCAAGTTTAATACCATTTTTAAATAAAAGAATGTTTTTTATTCTCTGGACATACGACACTATGATACCATGAAGTGTGCAGTGTATAATGTCGTATCTCCTTATCGTCCAATCAGCGACGAGCTTTCTCTGGACATACGACAATGCACTTTTAAACCGTGAATGCGGTACTGGAGATACAACAGAAAATTACTTACTAAATTGGAGATACGACAATGCAATCCTGTATCATGGACATACGACAGGTAGTTTTTGTTGAATATCTTTAAAACGACTTGTCGTATCTCCTAACGGTTAACAGTGAAGAAAGATAAACAATTTTTTGCTACAAAACAAGTCTAAACTCGATTTTGAAAAAAATGGACATACGACAAGATAATCCTCAGGCGACGAACTGCCCGCCAGGGTAGAAATTTAGTTGAGATTTCCACTCCACCTGCAATGCATCCACACCTAGTCAACTCAGTTGAAATGAGCGCACTGACTGTACACTGAAAGGGAAAGAACAAGCCACATACCCTCATGTGCCACGAATAAGAAAATGAGGTCCCTATCTTTTCATATACATGGCTGGTTAGGGCTATTAAGGCGACAACTCTGGTATTACTTCTAATTTGTGCTAAAACAGGATACAGTATTTGCTGTGGTCTGCAGTCAGACGGTACATATTAAAGGAGATGGTAATAATATTTACCAGTAATATATTATAATAATAATAATTATCAGCAGAAGAGCTATATGATACCAATCTCACAGAACTTTGTTTACTGAAAAGTGGAGTGGTATGGTGTGTGTGTGTGTGTGTGATAGTGACTATGCAATGTATGCAATGTATGCATGCATCAAGACAATCATGAATGCACCTTTCGTATGTTTTTCAGTGTGCGTCTATCAATTTTATATTAATCTAAGTCAAACAACTTCTATGTAGCAGCATTATTGAAGTAATGAATCAATGAATCAATGGCTGTTTTGAGTTAAAGCAAAGGAAAGCTTCAATGGTTCATGCATTGTGTCTCCCTATCATTTTGGTTTTAAGTGCAATGGACTTGCAGCAAGAGACAGTTAGACAAAATTTACATTCATCATCTGATGCTTGTTCCACACCTGGCACCAGCATTCCACATTGGATGTTGAACTCTTCCAGAGACTGACTAGGACAAAGCTTTGGAATTCACTGCCCTGTTGTACCTTCTATGCTTATTTTATAATCACCATTCAAGTCTACAGTTATAGCCTAAACTTAGCATACCACCTGTAATACATTCATTTAATAATTATGAGAATTTATATAGCACCCATTCATAGCAATCTCAACCACAGAACAGTTGAAACGACAGTTTTAAGACAGGCATAAAGAGTCAGGGTGGGAACACGCACAGCGCCAACGGAGGCACGTTTGAGAGCAAGGGGTCAACCAGAACCACTGAGAAGCCACGATTGCACGAAAAAAAAAAATACTAGGGCCTAAAAAAAAATGTTGTGTTTCCGGTAACAGAGCTAAAAAAAATTGGGTAGGTAGGTCGGAAAATATTTTTATTTTGTAAAATATTTTTATGCAGTGACTATCCGAAAAAGTATATCCCACTAGTCTTTTTTGCACGCTGAAACAAAGTACGTGTTCTAAGCAAGTATAAACTGCCTATTACGACTGTCTGCACCTAAAACTGCTCTAGAAACAGTCCTATTTATTTCATTTTGTTGATGTCTCATATGTTATGTCAATACAAATGTCCAAAAAAAATTTTTTGAAAAAAAATTTAAATTTAAAAAAAAAAAAAATTGGGGGAAAAAAAATTTTTAATAACATTTTTTTACAAAAATATTTGGGTCGCGGCCGTAAAAATGGGTCGGTCGGGTTACCGGAAACACAACAATTTTTTTTCTACGCCTAGGTCAAAAGTCGCTAAATACTCGGAACAAAACATCAATAAGGAACATTAATATCATCTGACATTAGTGGAGTTCACTTCTCAGAGCATTGTAATGTGAGTAGCACAACAGGCATTGTGACAGACAGAGGTCAGCAAACGAAAGATGAAACCTCCCGAACAGCTACATACTGGACACGACCTACATGTAACTTGTTCCTCTGTCCTCACCACTTGATTCACCATTGAATCGTCCAATCAACTGTAGCGAGGCAAATCCACACAAATCACGGACAGTGGAGGTATTGCATAAATGAATCAGTAATCAGGTGAGACGTCATCCGGAAATGCTGTTCTTTGTCTCGTCCGGCAGCCGACGTCAACTTTTTCAAATTCTCTGCACATCATCGGTAAATTTCTGGAATGCCTTGTGCCCGGTGTCCTCCACTATCGAATACAGATCAGGTTAACACTGTCCCCCTGTTAACACGGTGGTGTCCTGCGTGTCCTCGCCATTGTCGCATAAATGACCAGTCATCAGTGTCTGAGCAGTGCTGTTATTTATGGTGATTGCCTCAACTATGTGGTCAAGTCCCACTGGAAAATTGAAAGTCTCAGAGATCTACATTCAAGTGATGCATACCATGTAATGTGGACAGAAGATCATCCTAACAGATATAAAGACAACCGTAAGCCTACGTAACTGTCATTCAGAATTAACATACCCACCTTACCCCACGTCAGGGCAGACACTTCACACAGGCATGCAAAAGCCCCATAAGTCCTCAGCCTTCTACACCCTGATCACCACAATAATCAACACTACAACCTTCACTCCGACCACCAGTACCACTGATACCAATACTGTTAACACCACCAATACCTCACAAAGTCTATATGATCATCTCTATCACTAACAACAATACCACCGCTAATACGAACACCACCAATACGATGATCACCACCACTGTTTATTTGGTTCACCAAAGCAACATTGTAGATTCTACAGCAGCAAATCTGGATCAACAATTGCCAAATTTATTATCACAAAATTTTGCTGAATGACTCAAAAAATGAATGAAGAATTGAAGATCAACTGGTGAAGAACAACAGATGAAGATCAACAGATGAAGATAATCAGATGAAGATTAATAGATGAAGATTAACAGATGAAGATCAACAGATGAAGATTAACAGATGAAGATAATCAGATGAAGAACAAACATGAAGACCATCATAAGAAGATTAACAGATGAAGATCAACAGATCAACAGATGAAGAACAACACACGAAGATTTATAACAGATGAAGATAAAGATGAAGGCTCACCTGAAACTCAAGATGGTATTGTCTGCAGAAGTCTTTCAATGATGGATACACATGTTCCATCAGTGCATTTCTTTCCGAAACCATGTCTGTAAAAGCCATCAAAAGAAACTTTAAGCCACATGTGATGACATACATATTACATAGTCAATGTAAATAGGTCATTCACTCTACCATCCTAGACAGACAACGTCAAACTATGTCAATGTTTCACATACAGTCCTGAGCTGGATGTCATATGGGAAACCGATTTGTTAAATTGCTCCAAATTAGTTACAGCATTAGTCTTCTAACATCGAGAGTAGGGTTCCAGTCTCCATTTGGATGGTTACCCGCTGTCTCTCCTAGGGCGGACAACTTTAACAAGGAAATAATTATTTTTAACAAGGATGCTCTATTTAAATGGTAAACTAAAGTACAGCATAAACACAGTATAAATAGTCTGTTTTGGTCATCATAAGAGCATACTTCTAACGGATTTAGGATCATGTGTGTTATTTTAAAACATCTGGCTTTTGATTGGCTCTATAGATGACGTACATTGTACAGTGTACACCAAAGCAATTAAAGAACACTCTTATCTTATAATCTCTGGCTTAGTAGAATAATCTTCTGAATACTGATCTATTAACAGCTTTGACCTGAAGCGTAAAAGTTTTTTTCGTTGTATTAGACACTAGTGTAGCAGTAGATGAAAATAACAAGTTCTACAGAACACAGACATATCTGCAGGACGGACAATATCACACAGATTCAAGCAGGTCACTGAGGTCATGTATGGAATGATTGATAGGGGAATGGCTTTTGTCATACATCGGAAAAAGGTGCAATGGCTGGACATACATGTGCAAAGGATGAATCTGGTGGAACATAATCAAAACGAGTGAGTAAGACAGTAAGACACGTTACTAATGCATGACAAGCATTCGTTCATCCAACAACAGACTTGACCTCTTCGTTTCTCCATCTTAAATTGCTATGGCTCAGTGTTACTCATTCGCTTCAATTGGTCATTCTCTTTGTAATGTGCTTTCTTCTTCTGTTCACTCCAATAATTCTGTCTGGCAGTCTCTCTTCTTCCTTCTCTCTTAAAAAAACTGATTCTCTTGGTGGGGCCTTGCACACCGGGAGTGCTTCTGAATCATCACCCTGTTAAGGAGCTTCATAAATAATTAAATACAATACAATACAATACAGAAAGAAGACATTGATTGTAGCCTACACTGGACAATGATAGGAAATATAATTACAAGAGGGAAGAAGGGGCAAGAGACAATGGAAGAACATTGTATATCCCCCAGGATAAAATAATCATGAAATTTTCATACCTAAAACTGCCTCCCTCCCCCAACCCTAAGCATGGACTTCAAAGCAATGTCCGTTTGTTAATGTCTCATTCCATCAATTCGTTTCAATGAGCAGGGTCAAGACCAAAAATTGTCCCAATTATATAAAACCACACTCATTTACTTTTTAGGGCTTCTCATGTCAGGTTAGCTTTTTAAATTCTGCCACAAACCCAAAGGCTCGTCGTTTTTAAAAAGCATGTTGTGGCCGCAATAGTTGTAGCCAGAACATTTTCAAAGAGGTTTTTGCGTGGCTATAATTATCGCATAACTGTAGAGTGTACACAGCCCACAGCTACAACTGGTGTACTATCACGATATGCTATCATGAAAGGAAAATACACTCACAGACAGACAGCCCACTCACTGTCATTGTCACCTCTTAAGATAAAAAGACTTCACTGTGGGCAGCAGTGAATAAGCACTACGAGCTGGTCATGCAAGTGCTACGATTGCTCTTTATGTTGTCCACCTCTTCGTTCTGGACAGTGGACACTGTTTCATCTCAGAAATATACATACCCTGTGGTACTATGCTTACAAAAAAGCCACTTAGCTGGCAAAGCTATCTGACTTCAGATAAGACTATAGTAATTTCTAACAATGCATGCATCAATTCCGATAGCTCCAGATTTATCCCCTTCAGGGGACTGATTACTTGGAAAATCATGTGGTAGTATGTGATGGAAAAGTGACCATTTTATGGAGATCTGTGTACATAGTCACAGTTATAATATAGATCTACTTAACATGACTGTACATTAATATCAGTCTTTGTTTACAGATGATGTGTGGCTGAGTGCATTCCTTCGAAGTGGAGTCACTGGAGAGTCCGAGGTCTGAATATAAATCACCGTACTACATACATTGTAGATAGTAGCAGGAGGAGGACCAGTGATAGATGAGTGAATGGTCAAACGGATAGGTGGATGGGTGGGTGGAATGAGTTGGTGGGTAGATGGATAGATGGAGGGATAGGCGGACAGATGGGCTGATTGCTGGGTGGATGAACAATTGTACATGACTTGTATGAACAGGTGGATGGGGCAGTGAAGAAATTTTGGGTGTAAAACTGGCTGAAAGAACGAATGGGTGGATGGACAGATGAATTGATTGGAGGGTGGGAATACAGGAGGATGGATAGGCGGACGGATGGGTTGATTGCTGGGTGGATGTATGAACGGGTGGATTGGGTGGTGAAGTAATTTTGGGTGTAAAACTGGCTGAAAGGACGAATGTGTGGATGGACGGATGAATTGATTGGAGGGTGGGAATACAAGAGGGTGGATAGGTCAGTGGAAGAATCTTCAGTGGATGGATGGAGGAATGGGTAAACTGGTGGTTTAATACACAGGTGGGTGGGTGGTGAAATGACGAAAGACACGCAGGTGGTTGAATGAATTTTTTGGGTGGATGAACAGCTAGATGGGTGGAGGAATGGATGGCCCTTCTCTGAAGCAAAGTATTTAAGTACTCTGCCTTACTCTAGATAGAATTTCTCTCAAGAACCTCCCAAGCATAAAGTATTGAATTACGATGAGCAGTTGACATTTTTAGGCAATCCACACTTTAAGCAGTGCACATTGTATAGTGCAATTCGATCTGCATCATTTAAAAAGCAAAAATATTCTGATATAGCAAAGAAATAATGAAATATTCTGGGAATTGTTGATGAGAAAGTGATACTAAGTGTAAAATGAACCTAAAGTTGTACTTGTCTCTCTCTGTGCCTTTCTGTGTCTTAATCTGTCCATTTACAAGTCTTTTCAAATGGCTATTAAGGCTCTTCAGTGGTCATTATGACCATATTCCTTTGGCCATAAAGACTCCTTTAGTGGCCATCATAGCTCTCTTCGGAAATTTTTTTACAGTGCTCACACAAACATCAAATTTATTATATAAAACAATCAGCTATTAATTAATTATCTGACACCTAAAGATATAATGTCTATCATGCCAAGTGTCACATGGTATTTTAGTCTACAGTGAGATCTTCTTCAAGTTCTCTGCCGTCAGGCAGGTTCGTATGTCCAATGACGCCATTTTTCTCTGTTCTGCGCTTCTCTTTTCAGTCCACGGTATCCATCTTCTGTCAGCATCCAGTCCAGCAGTGAGATAACTTAACAATTACACGAAATTATGTGGCATAATTAATGATACACAATATCACATGTATCGTAAATGCTTATGCTGCTCAAGTGCTTCATGACACGTTTCTGCATGCCACAGCACACCAACTGATCATCATCACTATCACACCACACCGCCACCCATGGGCGTCCGCAGCGGGGCGCAAGGGGGCGCAAGTGCGCCCCTCTGGATTTTTCCAATAGTTGCACATAAATTTAGATTATTTGTTTGTGATTGTTACAACGGGATTTTCAATGTCATTATCGATTCGTTCTACAAGTTGAACCTATATATCTTTCTTTGGGCGCATAACGTATAGGTAGGCTACAGGATTCTCTCGTGGTAATATGGAAATTCAAACTGTCACCCATTAAATTTATACCATGTGACACTTATTTAAAAGTTTGCGCCCCCCTAAAAAAATTCCTGCGGACGCCCATGCCGCCACCACCACCACCACAACCACCACCACCATCAGTTTTTGGTGCAGCCGTTAAGTGGTGATGGGTATGAATAAATAAATTATCTCTATTGTCGTTGGTCATTTATCATTTGTACAAGTGCTTCTCTCTTATTGTGTTGCATCTTCATTTAAATGTTATCTATCGAGCAGTCTTTGTCGTCCACCTTTGTTTCTCTTTCCTTCGAATCCATCACAGCATAAAAATAGAAAATGTCCACAAGAGAAAAACAAAAAACCTCTTATATATAATAGTTCTAACGATCCTATAAAAGGAAGCACAGGGTGACGTGCTCTCATCCCTGGTCATCATTCATGCTTTAAAGCTCTGATATATCTAAGCTTTAATGCCGAGATGGTCGTGAATGGTATGGGAAATCCTATACCCTCCGGCATTAAAGGGTTAAGCCATAGATGACATGATAGCTGTAGACTGTAGAGGATATACTTCTTTGTAGATTTATTGGAGTGTTTCTGTAAGGGCAATTGTTGCAATTCTAAAGTGTGTGTGGCAATACCTATATTAGCGTGGCCCTTAAAAATAAAAGTTAAAAATAATCAACTGGCACCCCTCCAATCTATTTCAATTATGAAGAAAATAATTTGTTCAAAAAATCTTTGCAATAGGGCAATATTTAGGGGTGCCCCCCGAGCTCTGAAGTTTCAATAATGTACGAGTAAACTTCCAAATTATAATTGGAATCGCAAACTGAAATTTTTAGTGCTTTAATACATTCTGTCAACCTACTAATGTTTGCAATGCATCAACATTTAATATTTAGTACTTACTTACTTATAAAATTACGTGAGCTGGATGTAAAGGAAACAAAACCTGCGGCACTAACAACTGGTGAAAATGAAGCAACTGCGCCCAAACGAGCCAGAATCAATATTCTGTCTCCTGGTCTGACATTGGCTTTGAACAGAACAAAAATTTCGTCAAGAAATACTACATTTGTTCTTATTGAAGTGGCTTCCAGCCTTGGCTGTGACGTCAAGACTTTGAATAACAACCGAAATTCCATTCAACGAGCCAGGGTGAGCAACAGTACCGTACCACCAAATCAAACAGCCTTCAATCCGAATTTTTCGCCTTAGTTCCTTTAACCGTTAATTGGGACGGCAAGTTTCTGGAAGATTTGACATCACGCGAACATGTTGACCGTCTTCCAGTTGATCTCAGGTGTAGGAATTGAACAGTTACTGGGCATTCCAAAACTGCCCTCAGGAACAGGCTAAGCTCAGGCATCTGCAGTCATCCAGTGTTTGAGAGAGTGGAATGTTCAAGATCAGCTTGTTGCTTTGTGCTTTGACACCACAGCCAGCAACACAGGTCATCGCTCATGTGCATGTTTCCTAATATATATATATAAGCCTATATATAATATTATATATACATATAGAGCAAGAATTGAATAAACACAGGTCATCGCTCAGGTGCATGTTTCCTAATAGAGCAAGAATTGAATAAAGATCTCCTTTTCCTGGCATGTCGACACCATGTTATGGAACTAATTGTTGGGGCTGCATTCGAAAAACTTCCATTGGAACTTCTACTGAACCTGATGTTCTTCTTCTCAAGAGGTTTCGAGACCACTAGAAATTCATTGAAAGCGACAAATTCCAGGTAGCCTCGTCAGATCCTTTGGTGGAATCATTGGTGGCCCCACACCGTTCTTGGAGTTTGCTCATAGACATTTAGCAACTGCACAGCCACGAGACGATTACAGGGAATTTCTCGAGCTCTCAGTTTTCGTTCGTGGAGGTGTTCCTTCTTGTGGAATTCGGTTTCGAATACCTGGCGCTATGCACCGGGCACGATGGGTGGCAAAAGTCATCTATACCATAAAGATGTGGCTCTTTCGTGCTCAGTTCAAGAAGACTGCTGCAGAAGAACGCAGCATTCGTGATATTGTCATCTTTTCAGTTATTGTCTAATTTGTCTACCTGAAAGCCTGGATAACTGCGCCTATTGCTGTGGAGGCTCCTCTGAATGACTTCACTCTCATGGCAAACCTTCTCACTTAACCACATACTACAATTTCTTCTGCTACAAGCAAGAAACTAGGGCTTCATCTCTGGTATTTTTGTCTGAAGAGCTTATTGGGATTTCTCTTTTTGATTCAAGGGTATCCAATGACTTCAAGAAGCTAATGATTGCTGCCATGGAAGAAGTAGCCCCAGATCATCCGCCTTAACGACTCAGTGTGAAGTCAGATGCATTTCTTGGCACCAGCGGTCTGGAACAATTCTGTATAAACAACTCCAAGAAACTATTCCAGGTGCTTGGTCTGCATGGACTATCTGAGATGATGCTTTCCAAAGATCCTGCTCTTTGGGAAGAGCATGAAGCATTTCGAGAAGCACAAGCAGTACTCAAATGTCGTCAATGATAGAGCTGAACGAGGTGTGGCACTCATCCAGGACTTAAATAAAAAAGCTAACAAAAGACGAGGATCAGCTTCAATTTCTCCTGCAGGTTGTCAGTGAACATCGACGACAGTTCCCTGACTGCACAAAAAGAAATCTCGTGTCTAATTAGTAGAAAGCAGTGATTCCTGCATTTTATTGTTCTGTACTGATCATTTACTTCTGTGACCAGCAGAACAGTGAACAATAACTGAATTATAATTGAACAGTAAACACTTGTTTCATTGGCATTGTTGCATCACTAGAGTGTATTTTAGTCATCTCTGCAAATTTCTGAGTGACAGTGTGTTGAATATAGTTTGGTTGAAATTGTATGATTCGATAGATCACATTTGTATTAAAGAATAAATTTCGGCGCCCCAGGGGCACCCCTAAATGTTTTGCAATTCCAAAATCCTTTTCAACATAATGTTATTTCTATAATTGGCATGGATTGAAAGGGTGCCAGACAAAATTGTACGATTTTTATTTTTTGGCTGTATGCTAAGGGCCGGCCTAACCTATATAATGTCCTTAACTGTGGCAATTCTAAAGTGTGTGTGGCAATACCAAATGTCCTCATCCACTTGAAGTTGTGAAGTTGTCTTACTGCATGTATACATCCTGTCATACAATTCTTTCCAGAATATAAAAACCCTTTGGCATTCTCGTTTCTCTTTAATTTTTGATGATTGTTGCCAACTTCACAACATTGTCACCTGTGGTCGTCTTGAAGATCTGAAGAAAATGCCGAGATTCATTTCGTGTAGCCAAAGTGAATAATGAACTGCATTCATAGCATGTCATCAAACTACTAAACACACTTGCTGATCGCTGACCCTAACCATGCACCACATCACTGCTAGAGTCAGCCCCACTTCAGTTCATCACCCCCAGGCCCACATCTAGGTAGGTACTAAGGGTGCAGCACCCTCGAATTTAAGGGTGCACCAATGGGCCCTGCAGTTTTAAGGGGTCCACAGTTATAACTATGGGTATGGTGGACCCCCATGGGCCATCAATGGAAGCCTTGAAGGACCATTGTTTGTATGTGCACTTGTTATAGCGCCCCTTCAAGCTCTCTCTACTCAGAGGCGCTCCCGATGCAGAGCGGACACTGCATCGGAGTTTCACGCCGAAGCGCTGAGCAATTGTGAGTGAAGGACTTGCCCAAGGTCCTTACGCGGGGAGGTGGACTCGAACCTCGGACCTTCCGGCTCCAAGGCAACGACGCCACCACTAGACCACCGCGCCCCACAACTTCTCATTCGTGCATGATCATCTAGTGACCATTGGAGGGTAATCACACTGCACTGGCCTTAAGTAAATGTTGCCCTGCTCTTACCATCTGATTTTCCAACCATTTTGTACCTGAATTGACTAGGCTTGATTGTATGCATCGCTGTCAAATGGCAGGCAACATGAACTGATGATGATGATGATCTGACTATGGATATTACCATTACTCTGCTCAAACAGATTTGAACTTCTAGTTCCTCATACTAGAACAGCTATGGCTCAGTCCCGATCCTTCACATTAATTGGTCCCTCTCTTTGGAATATGCTGTCCCCATCTACGCGATCTAAAATTTTAGCTGGTATAATCCTTCTCCATGTCCCTGTTTTATTTTCTCAAAACCTATTTCTTCTCTTCTCATGGACCTGCACACAGGGAGCACCTCTGAACAGTTCACCCTAGAGGTGCTTTATAAAAAGTTTTATTACAACACAACACAACACAACACAACACTAGAACAGAAATGTTCATACAGTCAAGCATGACAACCAGTAGACCAGAGCACACAGAATTATAACCTGGCTAAGGAGTCACCTGACCACAACAGGATGGTTCTTCTCATTACCTACTTCCTCAACAGAGTCAGTTCTAATTCTTCAAATAAAATCTGTGCTGGCACAATTAACATAAGCACATAAACACGTGCATGATCAAAAAGTGACACATTTCCGAGACTCAAATCTATGGTCTGGAAACACATGGACCTTAAAAGCCTGGCACCTATTCAAAGTTAGTGAAGGATCTCACCAGACCAATTCACAGAAAAATGAGCCTGGGCACAACAACAGAGTCCCTCCCAATAGAGCAGTAGATTTAGAATATTGGGCCCCTGGACAGAGCAGTCACGGGCCCCTAAACTATCTTCAGACATTGTGAGATAAAAGCTCAAGAAACGAACTGAAATAATAAAAGTACAAAACGAACTGAAATAATAAAAGTACAGTTAAGTATAATATATACAATTATTATGAATTTATGCAGTCATTTAGATTGATTGCAGTAAAGTGTTTGTAGTATTATATTTAAAAAGGCAAAATGAAACATATTTGAATTCATAACTCCCTAGCCCATGCAGAATCCCAAAACTTGCCAGGTACCTGGACATATATGCCCTCTGCCCCCCCCCCTCCGATTTGCATAAATCGGATAGGATAGGCTGAAAAGGTGGGTGATTTCCACCAGCAACACACTCAGCCAGATGACAGTCTGCTCCAGGCAAAACAGGGTCAGACATCCCCCACCATTTCAGACCAATCCTTGGATTGTCTGGTTACAGGCAATTCAAAGAAACCTGTCACTGGGTTACTCATCAGACAAAATAGACAGCATGCAAACAGACAGACAGATCTAAAGATAAACACAAAGACCTGAGGCCATCCATTTTCATAGCACTGAGAAATGACTTCACAGGGTCAAAGTGACATCATCACCTAATTAGATGTCCAGACCTATTTAGAGTCACCGGACTCACATTATAGCACAAAGGGATTCAACACTCCTCCAATTCATAGATCTACATGAGAAGCAAAATGAAAGAAAATATACATACAACCCGAGTTCAATTCAGAGCTTTTCTAAGGAATGTTTAGAACTACTCAACCCCCTTCTTTGCCTGTAAAACTTAATTGCTATTTCAAACTGCTATATCTAACTGCACAGAAGTGCTTCTACAACTGCACATTTCCATTAATTTAGGACAGCACATTTTGTGTAGAACTGCATGCTAAAAAGGTGGTTAAATCCATTTCCTATTTAAATATGTTGCCACTGGTTTGAGATATATATATACTCCACATGCGCTCCTACACAACTCAACTGAAATGTGCACACTGACCGTACAGTGTTAGCGGGAAGAACACACAGTGAGAGAGAAATGAAGTCGCTAACACTTCATACCCATGGCTGCATGTATAAGGCCAAGGGATAGCTCTGCTTCTGTTGGTTGAATTCTCGAGTGGATCATAACCAAAACGACTGGATGTGGCAGACATTCAGACTTCTGCATATTTCATGGCATATGATAAACAGGTACTTTTATCTACCCCGATTTATTTATTTTTTTTTCAACGTTGTCATTCCACGTCTTTTCCGTGAGGGTCGGTTAGGGCTCAGGTTAGGCATCGTGAGGGTCGGTTAGGGTTAGTGTTAGGGTTAGTTTAGCCATTAGAAACTGGTCGATTCATGGCAAAAGACACTGTGTCAAAATAAATCGGGGTAGATAACCCATAAGTACCAATAAACATAATATTAGGCAAGTGCATGGACAGGAGATGAAAATCATTATACACAGAACAATATCAGAAAGAGAAGATTTAAATGGATGGGCAATTGGGCATCTATGGTTCATATTGACAAAGATACAAAAGTCAACCAAGTGATGATCTGGAACTCTGAAGGGAAGAGGAGGATAACGGGAAGATCATGGAAGAACCGGAGACCAGCAGAGACAATCTGAAGTGATTGGGGTGGGGGGAGGAGAATGTCGTGAAACGAGGCCAGAATAGATAGAGATAGATGGAGAGGACATGTTGCCAGAAGTGCAGACCTCGATAAGGCGCTAAATGTTAAAAGTAGATGTCTTTAGCAATCGCAGTATCGAAACATTAATCCCTCAATCTCTAGCTCACACTTTGTTCTTCATCCAACATGTTACATAAGCATCTAACACTTCTAACAGACTCTCAGATGGAACATTGCTAACAGAAACAAAGTGAAGTGAAATGGATAGGTATACTACTGTTGGTCTATTTATGGTAAGACAGGGTTGTAGATCACCGTTGTAGGCTATACATAAGGGGACTCATTTAGTGAAGTGGTTAATATGGTTATCCTGTATGATATCAATTGACAGGGTGGGGAGGAAGATCGTTCTAATTGCCTATCAGGGCAGAAATTTGTATCAAGATTTAACTCCGCCTGCATTCCTTATATAACCAACTCGGCTATAATGAGTACACTTGCTATTATGAGTACACGGACCATAAGCCATTGATGGGAAGATGACACAGAGAGGGAGAAAGGGAGGCTTAGAAAATGAAGTCACTAATACTTCATACCCTCGATCATTACCACATGGCTACCTCAAGGTACTCTTCCTCCTCTACCTTCTCCTCCTCTTTCTCCTCCCTCTCCTCTTCCTTCTCCTCCTCCCACCCACTCCTTCTTCTTCTCTTCTTCTTCTTCTTCTTCTTCTTCTTCTCTTCTTCTTCTCCTCTTCTTCTTTTTCTTCTTAATACCTTACATTACATTTGGGTTATGCGTGACCTCATAAGTCAAATTCCAGGACATGTGAGAAATATGGCCATTGAGTTCAATGAATCACTGCCAGCCATGATTGGAAGTGGAGCAAGCAAAGAGACCATCTGTTCAGCAGCAGGTGCTTTACAGTGGAATAGGAACATCAGCCAATAATGCATTGCTCAACCATTGTCTCCTTATCAGTCTTTAAGATCCCAGCATTTGAACAATATGGCCAATTATCATCTGTTCCATTAAAAAACCTTCAATTTAACATCAAATGCTCTGTGTATAGACTCTGAGTGCCAACAGATGGGGATCATCTCTGAAACTTAAACAAACATGTGACTATCTTAAACTTTGTCTATAATAGATACAACGCTCAGCTACTCATGCTTGTGTAGATGTGTGTGTGTGTGTGTGTGTGTGTGTGTGTGTGTGTGTGTGTGTGTGTGTGTGTGTGTGTGTGTGTGTGTGTGTGTGTGTGTGTGTGTGTGTGTGTGTGTGTGTGTGTGTGTGTGTGTGTGTGTGTGTGTGTGTGTGTGTGTGTGTGTGTGTGTGTGTGTGTGTGTGTGTGTGTGTGTGTACCTCGTAAGTGTGCCATGCTACTTGACAAGAGCAGACAGCAATATTTCTATATATTTATACACACATTCATACAATCACTAGCACCCCTAGCCAAGTGAGACAGCAAGGAAGAGGATTGGCCAACCCCCTGCGGGCCCTGCCCACCCCCCACCCCCCATATGCCGAAGTGGCTAACACTTCATACCCATGGCTGTTTCAGGGCTATAATATAAATATAATATGCAACAGATTCCTAATGATACACTGTTGTGGGTGGTGTCCTCAGTCAGACAATGTATCTTTTACCATAGTCTCACTTTGAGGGGAATCTCCAAGGTTATCAATAAACCTTATTTCCTCCCCACTTACTAAGCCCCTTCTCTCTAACAATCAATGTAAGTGAATGAGTAACCATCATCTCAGTGTTCCAGTGCACTTTTTAAACCTACCAATGCCACAGAAATAGATTATGCAAATAAGCTTACATCAGTCCATGGTCTATGGATAGTTGGATACAATATACTATCAAATGATGTCAGTAATATCAGTTACCATAACAAAAGACTGACCCATCTGTGTCACCATAAACCTGAACATAGTCAACCCCCCCCCCCCCACCCAATACACCCTCGTAAAGCAACCAGTCATACTAGGCTTGTTGCTAGTTAAGAATGTTCACTGTGTCATGACAAGGATAATTAGTGTTACCATCCTCCTTTGCACAGGCTTGGGACTGGCACTGTCAGTCAGAGTGCAAAAAAGGTCATACTGACAAATAGCTCTTTTGTACCCACACGTGGCTAGCCACAACATCAAACTTAATTTTATGGGTTAATTTATTGCAGCTCCTTTGTCATAAGAGGCTACTCAGCTGCTGAGGATGTAAACTTCAAAAAGTAATTCACGGTCTGTTTGTTTCTGGTTAGATAATAAACAGTGAAAAGTTCAGAAAGTTGCGTAACCCAGTTCAAAAGGTTAGTGGGGGCAACTTTACAGCAGATACACGCATACATTATCTAGAGCTGTTTCTGTATCTTGGCCTTCCTAACAAAGATGTAATCTACCCATGCACACTGTCAGATATTTCCATATGACAAGGTAGTTGACCTAGTTACAAGTGAAGAAGGTGTCCCACAGAGTAGTCACTACAAGAGAGATATCACCACCAACCAATGCTTCATAATAATAATAAAAATAGAACAGGCAAGTCATGCTTGAAGAAGTCCCAGTGAATGACTGGGCCAGACTACATACAAACAGGCACCTCATATCTAAACAGACAAACAAACCATCCAGCCAACATATCCCAGCACCCAATAATACTCCCTTACTCTCCCCGCTTAACCTAACAGAAGAAAAAACTACATTAATTACCAACCCGATTAGCATAACTATCCCACATTGCATGTACGAGAATTAATATGAATCAGTTAACTTTTTGCTGCTCTTTTCTACTGCTCCCATGGAACTTAGTTAATGGCCAATTTGCTGTGTGTATTATTCCATGTTTATAATATAATTACATGCCCTTGCTAGAAGAATGTAAGTAAGGGTGGTATACACTTTAACACAGTTGCAACAGGTAAGTATATCAGAAATGTCAGCATACTAAACTTGAACTTTTGACTGTCATGCTTAATCGGCATCAAATCTACCACCATACTTTCAAGCAATGCTTCTGAAGCATTATCTGTACTGAGATACAATCTGTTAACAATTTCATACTGTTTTATTTTAGCTCAGTTTGCAAATCAGATGGAAAGACTGTCAGGTCTTCATGCATGAACAACATGTCGGCCCTCCCACATATATCAGTCTAATGACTAGTGCAATGGGTGACTGCTGATGGGCTGCTTCCGTGACACAAGTGTCTGACTGATAACTCAGTACAGCAGGAATATAAAGATATCTTAACCTTCAACAGTAAAATTAGGTCTACTGCATTGGCATAAATTAGCACTTAAAAGATGAGTAGGCAGTATGCACTAAAAGCAATTGAGAAACCAATACAATCAATCAATCAAACAATCAATCAATCAACTATGCAAAGAAACCAATCAATCAATAAAAGAATGGGTAGTTAAAGCAACACCAACAATTAATAACACCAGTAAAAACAGCATAAGTAAACACTAAACATACTAGTAATAAAACCAGTAACTATACCAAAAATTAAAAAATAATAATATATAACACCGACAACAGCACTACTTTAGATAGTCTACAAAAGATCACTTCTACCTCGGGTGAGAAAATAATAATCATGAAAATTAATTCTATTAATTATAATTTATCCCGAGTTAACTCGTCCAATTTTTATTATTAAAATTTTTATTGCACGGTAAACGGGTTAATAATTATATAATTCATCAATGAATATATTTTGCATATATATATATATATATATATATATATATATAGAATATATAAAATTATATATATTATATAACATTGCCATCAGTGAAGTTGCTAACAAGGTGAAGAGATACACATCATCTCTTTAACCTATTATCTCATCCACATGGATGTATAAACAGAAGCGAAGCAACTCTTCATCTGACTACACACAGCTTTCATCGCTTCCAAGTCATCTAATAAAACAGACTTCAGCATCAGTAACACACATCTCATCGTACACCTGCAAATCTGTTACATAGACGACACACAAACTATCTTGTTGAATCAGGGTCAATGCATCAGGGATGGCAAATTGGCAATGATCGCATTCAGATGAGTGATGAGTTAATCCCAGAATGGCTATTGATGACTAAAATACTGCACTGAGTCTTATTTACAAGAAATAGGCTACCAGCAAGTGCCTTGCCCAGCCACTCTAGGTGTTCAGAACAACGAATGTCTGTGAACCAGACAGTTCATAGGTCAGCATAAACAAGTCATGACACACGCACACGCGCACACACACACACACACACATACGTACACACATACACACGCACATATGCACACACACACACGCGCGCATACATCAGAGAAGATTCATTTGGCGATTGCTTGTCTCAAGTGTTCCGTCATTTTAAGCAAAGATTACAACGAGAGACAAGCGGCTCTTGTCTTTTTCCAAGTCGTATTATTTACATGTCTTTAAATTATACTTTTAAAGTTTTCCATGATGCATGCTTTAGTGAGAGAATGGATCAAAGTAATACATGGATGACAAAACATTTACACAACACTATTTAAGGTCATAAACACTTGTTTAATGCCTGCTATCAGCTATCGACTTACAAGGCTAAGCACATTCAAAGATAGGCTACATAAGGAAGTTAAACATGATCTCTTATTTACATGCATCTCAACTAATTATAGCTAAGACGTATGTCAATTGGTCTGTCTGTCTGCCCTTTCCTTCCTTCTCTTTCTATTTCTTTATCTGTATGTAAGTGTGTGTGACTGTGTGTGCATAAGTGATGCGTGTGTGATTTAACTTTTTACTCTGGATATATGCCACATATCTTGCATATAGTATATAACCATATTTTTAAAAGCAATTTAGTGTTGCCTAAACCTATTGCTTCCGATTGCCTGGCAATACATCAACTTGACAGCATTTTGCAAAATTTATAATAAGCCATTTCCTGCATGGAATTACCGGTCAAAAACATCGCAGCCTCATTATGCATTTACCGCTAGTAGATCAAAGTAAATGTAGAGCTCTTATAGACGACACTTGTGCAAAAAATGTGCATAGTACAAGAAAACAGGTCATGGAATAAATTAGGACTCACATGTATTGCTCAATGAGAACTTAAAAGGTTTGAACAAGTTGTTTGAACAAGTTGAGAGAATGGCAGGTGACCAAATCCCACAAAGGGATTGGAAAAGGAGATTTACAATCTTGAGCAGGTCAAGACTATGCAGGATACACAATCATAATTGAGGACACAACACATCACTTAGGCATAAAAAAAAATTGTTGTGTTTCCGGTAACGCGACCGACCCATTTTTAGGGCCGCAACCCAAATATTTTTGTAAAACAATTTTATTAAAAAAAATATTTTTCCCCCCAAATTTTTTTTTAACATTTGTAATGACATAACATAAGAGATGTCAACAAAATGAAATTAATAGGACTGTTTCTAGAGCAGTTTTAGGTGCAGACAGTCGGGAAATAGGCAGTTTATACTTGCTTAGAACACGTACTTTGTTTCAGCGTGCAAAAAAGACTAGTGGGGTATACTTTTTCGGATGGTCACTGCATAAAAATATTTTACAAAATAAAAATATTTTCCGACCTACCTACCCAATTTTTTTTAGCTCTGTTACCGGAAACACAACATATTTTTTTTTTGGCCTTAGACTACTGACACCAAGGGAGATTGGAGATCATTAATTCGCAATCGTTGATGCCAAATGGCTGGAGGTCAGGAACTGATGACAATGAAGATAATAAATAATTTGAAACTGATATATGTACATGAGTCCAACTGTTCAGTTTCAGCCATTAACTTTAAACAAACTGTAAATATAAATGGTATCTTCAAGGCGTGTCCTCGGTTGCCATCACAATGTACTTAGCAGAGGGATATCATCATTTCTGTTTATACCAATGTTTAATTGTCTTTACATCCTTTCATAAAGACGGCCTTGCCTTGAAATTGTGTTTACAAAAAAATTGATTTTTTGATTTTGTGTACTCGTATTTATAAATCACATTGTGTGAATGTTGTCCAGTATCTGGAGCTCTACTTCCAACCCATGGAACAATTCCACACCAGAGGAGAATTGCATCCGGAAGACACAGTAATGGATCACATCAAGGACACACAGAGGATGTGGAGGTCTGTGTCCTCCTCTCCATTCAAATGGGTCAGCGATCAATATTTTCTGCTGCAGTCCAAACGCAGCATCGGCCGAGCAAGCATTCCGTGCTTTCTTTTGCATTCTGCGGCCATAAAATATCCATTCATCAACGCGTCTGACAGGCTCTTAAATGCCACGATGGTTAAACCATATGCACTCAAACACAATGACACAAACACACACATGCCGATTGTCTGATATTAGTCCAAATATTTTATATTTTATTCATATATTCAATTATATGCAGCATTCTAATCAATTTATTGTCTTTTAACTCAGACAAGGCTGCAATGTCATGGTCCCAGATGTTAGGAATTGATCAAGCTTCATTAGTGGTTATGTCTCTCAAGGAGAGGAGGAATAGCGTGACAGATCCATGGGTTAAATCGGCGGTTCCCAACCCGTGGCCCGCGGGCCAAAAGTGGCCCGCCAAGCCTACAAAAATGGCCCGCCATGCCTCAAAGTGGCCCTCATCTCTCAAATAATTAACAAAAATATATGAAAAATTGACAATTTTGACAGGATAGAACACATAATTATTTTCTATTACAAGATATTTTATTTTGACGTCTATAGATAGCATCAAAATTCTATTTTGATTCAATTATAACAATTTTATATGCTTTTAGTTAATTAAATTTTTAGCAATGTGGCCCCCTAATGTTCTTTAACTTTAAAAAATGGCCCTCTTGCACTCCAACTTAGAAAAAGTGGCCCTAGGGTCAAAAAAGGTTGGGAACCACTGGGTTAAATCATCGAAGTTGAAAAGAAAACATCGAAGAGCATTGTTTGATCAATATCTTATAAGAAATACTCTTTTTGCACAATGTGAGAGTTTTAATTTTAAAGCAAACCATCAAGAGTTAATGGTAGATCATAACTCATATGGTTCCAATAATATTTTATGATTAACTCATCATGCATTTTACAATGCACGTCTCTCCTGGGAGCGTTAGGGTCTTTAGTGGAAAATAATTACTGTGCAGCCAGGTTTAGGTAAAGCGTGACACATGTCAAGCATTATTGAAAATGCTGCACTTAATTACATGTCACTATCGTTAATGTAATTTAGAAATGTCTTTTCATATTAAATGTGGAATAATGAATGCAATAGCAGAGTGCAATGTGGCTGTAGATATTTATTCTAAATGAGCAAATGAATGTAATAACGACAAGAAGATCAATCAATCAATGCATATGCTTGATGAAATGTACAGCACTGCAATGTGCAGCAAAAAATCAATGCAGCCAGCGAATTACAAAGCATAATCACATGTTAAGCAATGTGATTATATTTAATGCAAAAGCAATGTAGTATCATTTATCACATTGCACCCATTGCACCAGCGCAACAAGCTACGACACAATGTATTGCAACAAAGAGAATTGCATTGGAGGTTTAGATAAGTACTCACTGATGATCATTCAGCTTATAATTTAGATAACTGATTTGTATCAGGAGGTCTGGGACAAATAAAGAAAATTAGGGGCAAATTAACTCTAACACGTGTATTACGTCGTGTAATATGTATCTGAAAGCACTTTAGGAAAAACTCATTATTCCCTGATCATGTACCTATTATAATACACATTAATATGCTGATCACAGACGTGACGTGGACCAGAGATTAAAACAATCTATTGCCATTCATCATCATAACCATCACCATCATCATCACTGGTCACCAACATCACTGGTCACTACCACCACGTCATTCACCAAGTCCATTGCTTCCATTGCTGTTAATCCAAGAGATGTTATGTCTTCATTTATAATGTCTGCGTATAGCATAGTCTTGGTCTGCCTCTGTTTTTCGTTCCATTGAATCTTGCATGTAGTGCAATGTGTGATTCAATACTATTATACTAACTCATATACTATCATGTTCAATACTGTTGTGGATATATGGGCCATAATGCTACCTCTTACTAATTTTAGAAGTTGGTTACAATTATGGCACATCATAGTGCTACAACTAGATACTAGTATCTACAATTCTACATTTGCTGTAAACTGCTGCGTTTTGAAAGCGAATTTTCTTGACAATAAACAAAAATACAACTTCACACAAATAGACACTTGCAAAATAAATAGACGCTAGCCATTATATAAAAAACCAAGCAGCACAAATGGAAATTAATGGCACAAATAAACACTTGCAGTAGCAGCCCAAATAGACACTTGTGTAAGTCTACATGTAACCACAGATTTGTTACCTATATTTTGTCACCACATTTTAGTCAACATTTAATCACATCAGTCACCACAAGTTTACCGCACCACATAAAAAATTAGCAGAATACCCTCCAACTTTATAAATGTAACTCAGATTACAAATTCATCAGCTTTGTTAAATTCCTATCCATTCCTGGACAATAAAATTAATTTAAGTACGCCCAAAACTATTGCATGATCAGTGCACCATTTTACTCTAAACCAATCACAGCAGATTCACAGTTGGAGGGCACGGCCGCTTCCAATGAAAATACGACATTTCAATGGCACGCGGCAAAGCATTGTATGGACTTGTTTACAGTGAGATGTGAAGTTTATTCAGCTGATATAAATGTAAGAAGCATGATCGACATTGGAGCCAGCAGAGACGAAGCTCATGTCTACACGACACACCCAAGCACCGAAAATCCACAAGTGAACCAGTGTCACTGCCTGCCTTAATGAAATAATTGCTCACGCACATAGATGCATTGCTGTTGCGGATGGTGCCAGGCCAAAGCATTGATAAAGGAGCAGGGTGACGTCAATGCAAGACAAAAAAGCACTACTTGTATAGCTTGCTGCCCCTGCTATGCAGCCATGTAGTTAAACCATGATATTAACTAGCGATATACTGCAGCATGATATGGTGAAGGATACAACACTGGCCACTGCCCAGCCCAATGCTATAAATTATGTCTCCCCAGCTTAGTGTGGCTTTATTGGTTAAGGCGACCAGTATATTCCAGTCATGCGCCACTCTATTCAATTCCTTTTCTCCCAGAGGATAAATCCCCCCCATTGAACAGAAATGAGCTTTAAGGCAGATTCTAATCTCTTTACTGCTGTCCTGGTGGATGAGGGCCATATGCTGCATGGCATGTTCCCACTGGTCAAGGCCTCTTTCAACCACATGTGTCCACAGGCTCATAACCACACATTTCCATCAATGATGAGGAAAACTTTCATCATGAGGATGATATAATTTACGATATGTTTGTTTAAATATTTGACTGTCCTGATTAAATTAATGGACTATGTATGTTTATTACCATGTTTTTACACCAAATGTGGTTTGCAATTCTGGTCAATTAAAGAATATTGTCATCTCATCTTATCGAGAAAATAAAAACCAATAAAAGGATCCCACATGACAAGAATTAATTAGACCGGCAAGGGTTGATCCATAAATGTCAGGATATACAAACCAGGGACATTCAATGTTTTCTTATCTGGGTCTGAATTTATCTGATCTCCAAAATCATTCTTATGGCAACATCATCCATAATGCTCTGACAGCAATAAGCATTAGGAAGCACCGCCTTGAAATTGACCTGACATTTCTTTAACCCCTTAATGATGAAGTCCTGTTAACAAGACTTAAACTGGTACACTGATAAAGTTCAGTCAAACATCACAGTTTCCTGTAGAAACAGATCTGTACCTCATTAATAGAAACATTATGATAGCTATGACAATTGCCTTTATAATTTCTTAGTCTCTAATTGCTAACTTATGATAAGTAGGACATTCACTACCGCAAGGGATTCATTGACTATTCAAGTCTTGCTGTGACAGTTAAGAAGTTTTTATCGCAATCATTGTTGACAAGTGATGAGCATAAATATTCTAATCGCTACTCACTGAAACATAAACCAAAGTAAAATAATTGCAGTATCGAGGGCCGTGAGTGTCGGTTAGGTCAGGTTAGGCGTCGTGAGGGTCGGTTAGGGTTAGTGTTACAGTTAGTGTCATCAGATAGGCCTGCTTTGGTCCCCGATACTGCAATTACGCCCGCAGACTGTGCCAACTATTTATGTTGCTCATAACTTTGAGCGTGCCGATAAAATCTTCTCACCTGAGAAAGTTGAACTGAGAAAGACCCGAATCTTGTGCGAAGACACAGGAGGAAGCTGGGTCATGTCACCCTCGAGAATCGGGATGACATTCCAGCTCACGTCCACGTTGGAGTACTTGACAGACAGCTGGCGATGGAAAAACGCCATGACGAAGACAGTATCCAAAATACTTTTTATCCACTTCAAACGGAACTGAGATTAAGACGAAAGCTGGGCGACTTCTTCATTGGCGTAAAACTTCTACTTCAAGATTCTTTGAGAGAAATCTAGTGACACCGCAACCTGATCGAATCACTTGAAAGTTCTAATTCTGCTGCATTCAGTTCATTAATGCGATCGTTTTCATGCTAGTCCTTCATTACAGAAACGAAAACTTTTATAAAGTGCCTTCCGTCCCGACATAAGCCATGCTTACTTAACCGTGGGTCGAAGCAATTGACAGCAGCGTCGCAATCGCAGTTTACCGCGTGATCTTTTATCCGCACACTTTCGACGACTCAACACGAATTATATATTTAAGTTATTCAAGAGTTTGCAGAAATACATGCAACTTTTCACGTGGTGCCACCTAGGGATTGGCGTATTTCTGGCCAGACCTGTATCGCTTAAAGCTAACGTAGACCAATAATCCTTTGCTACGCTGTAAAAAAAACACTAAACGTGTGTGATTGTGCACAATAATGTATTAGGTCTGGACTCCGTAATCTGTAATTCCTTGCGTCGGAAGGTAAAAATTAGGCCTACGGAACAAACGTACGTCATCGAGCGGAGAGTCCCATTTCGCTACGGATCTCTCGCACGGGTGAATCCCATAGGCCTACTTCGTCTACGATTGGATAATATTTAGCAGCACCAGACCTGCGCCTTTTTCGGCTGCTCAATTGGAGGCCTGGTCAAATTATTGGCGCTCGCAGGCATTATTCAACAGTCTAGACTAAGTCTTCTGCGAATGGTTGACGAGGAACCCAACCTGCTTAGACGAACGAAGATTCGAGAGTGCTCCGGCGCTGGACGTTTAGGGACACCGAGTCACAGATGAACATAGTAGGCCTACTATAGGCCTACTGTTGAATTGTCTGCGAGCGCCAATAATTAGACCAGACCTACAAGCAGCCGAAAGGCGCAGTTCTGATGGTTCCACGACAACTGGTCCGACGACAATTGGTCCCCAGGCAACTGGTCCAACGACAACAGTAGGCTACTGGTCCAACGACAACTGGTCCAACGACAACTGGTCCAACGACAACTGGTCCAACGACAACTGGTCCACCGAAATAGAAGCCGGATTAACTAGAAATTAAGCGCTTGAGAAAATGGAAGGTGGATGAAGGCTCTTCATTTATGACAAAGAAAGAGAAGCTGGATTTATGAAAACACTTTCATGGTTTTCTAGCCTAATTGGAAGCTGGATTGATAATTTTCATTCATGTAGGCCTAGCCTACTTCAACAAGTAGCCTATGATGCGTCCAGCTTCTAGTTTAGATATAAAAACACCTTGGTTCAGCTTCCATTTCTTAAGTGTTTTTCATCAATCTAGCTTCTATGTCACCTGTAGAAGAACCCTCATCCAGCTTCCATTTCTCAAATAAATTTTTTCATCAATCCAAAAAACCGAGGTTCGCCTTGATCGACGTTGAGTTTGACTGTGGAAAAATCTACTATAATAGGCTATAGCCTATAATTATAATAATTCATGGAGTCCAAGAAAGACTAGCGGGGCTGAATCCCTCTCGTCCGGCAATTCTGGCCCTGCTTTCTAATTCTAATGCTGCGTAGGCTTACTACCTGGCTTAGGCGTTTCAACATGTTATCCTCTGATTTGCGGACAACCTTTTAGGCCTATCTGCATTTTATCAATGAACACGACGCATAAGTGGATCCAAAACCTAAAATTAGATCACTTGAAGTAGGCCTATAATAGCCTACACAGCTACACTCTCTGGATAAGACATGTCGCGACCTGGTCTACTATGACTTACGTGGGAACGTAGGCCTATCGATCATTCACCCGTCTAAGGGCCGTCTTATCATCAACGATAGACCTACAGACCTGTTAGTAGAACGGTACCCTACCGGTGGATATATCTCGTGGTGTCACCAATTAGTGTCTCTGGAGATGACACACGAGTTAAAAGCAGTAGACACAAAGACTACAAAGCAGCAACAGTGATGAATTTGTGAATCAACTGAAGTTGACATGCGGTCAATTCGTCAGATGGCTAGCCTACATCGTATAGTCTTTCCATCAAATCCTAGCTGTTACAGAAATAAGCTTAATGAGCAGTAGGCGTAGGTCTAATCATGGTCAATCCTCGACGTAGGGGCCTACATGTAGGCCTACGTCGTACGGTGACTGCCGGTACTGCCATGGTACGGCCAGTGGCGAATTGTTTCTTACCGCTTTCCATTTGCATCCACTATTAGGCCTATATAGGTCTACTGTACATGCAGTATGATCATCATCAGTCCTTTGCGTGCAGTTCTGCACATCGGGCAATGCAGCTCCTCCATTCCTCCCTGTCTACCGCCAGTTGAATCGGTTCCACGACAACTGGTTCACAGACAACTGGTTCAACGACAACTCGTCCACGGACAATTGGTTCACCGACAACTGGTCCACCGAAATAGAAACCGGATTAACGAGAAAGCGCTTGAGAAATGGAAGCTGGATGAAGGTTTTTACAGGTGAAATAGAAGCTGGATTGATGAAAAACCGCTTAAGAAATGGAAGATGGATCAGATTTTTTCTATCTAAAATAGAAGCTGGATACATGTTGAGACACATGATGGAAATCGTCAATTCAGCTTCTACTTAAGCAAGAAAACCATTAGACTTTATTTCATAAACCCAGCTCCTATTTCGCAAATAAAGAACTTTCATCCAGCTTCCATTTCTCAAGCGCTTTCTCGTTAATCCGGTTTCTATTTCAGTGGACCAGTTGTCGGTGAACCAATTGTCCGTGGACGAGTTGTCGTTGAACCAGTTGTCTGTGAACCAGTTGTCGTGACACCAGTTGAATCACCTCGTCCCATGTCATGTCCATGCATTTCAGATCTCCCTTGATGGTTTCTGTCCAGTTTTTCCTTGGTCTGCCTCTTCCGCGCCTTCCCTCCGGAGTCCAGTTCATCACTTGTTTTGCTATCCTGGCTTCATCCGTGCGTATCACATGACCCATCCATTTTAATCTTCTCTTTCTGATGGTGTTCTCCATGGTCTCCTGACCAGCTATTTCCCTTATGGTGGTGTTTTTTACTTTGTCTCGCCAAGAGACGTGCAGGATTTTTCTGAGCCACCTGTGGTGCGCCGCCTCTAATCTTTTCCTGTTTGTCACCGTCATTGGCCACGTTTCCGCTCCATACAGTAGTGTACTCATGACCACTGCCTCGTACAGTCGGATTTTGACCTTTACACTGCATCCACTTGTTTTCCAGATCTTCTCCAATCTTCCAAATGCTGCGCTTGCTTTCCCAATTCGCTTTCTTATTTCTTCATCACAGCTGCTGTCCGCTCTGATTGAACTTCCGAGGTAGCAAAAAGTGTCTACCATATCCAGCTCTTTGTTCTCTATCGTGATCTTTTCCGTTCCTTGCCAGTTTCCTATCTTCATAATCTTCGTCTTTTCTGCATTTATGGCCAGACCCACTTTTGCTGCCTCCTCCTGAACTTTGGATGTCAGCGTTTTCATTCCATTCCATGTGTTATCAAGCAGGGCAATGTCATCGGCAAAGTCTATGTCTGCCAATCTGCCTCCGTTTATCCATCGCATTCCGATGTCATTATCCTTTGTTGCTCTCTTCATCACCCAGTCCACCACCAGCGCAAAGTATGATAATTGTGGAAAAATAACGGGGGTGGGGGTTTGCCTATGATAAACTTGAAATTGGGGTATGAAAAACATACTTTAACATGGGGCTCTAAAAAGACTGGGGGGTGAACCTCCCCAACCCCCGGCAATTCTCACCCTGGGTCTACAGAGTGTCACTCTCGATAGACGCAGTTCGTAGCATGCTTTGCCAGCATGCCAATATAAAATTATATCCCGCCTATTATGGAACTCGTAAGGTGCCCACATCTAATGGCCATGAAAATGCCAGCAGGATGCAACGCAGTCTTCCCTGAAATGGCGCTAAAGAAAACGCCAAACATTAATCTAGTTTAATAGTAAATAACAAAGACGATGACGTCATCAGCTATCAGGCATATCCATAGAGATGTATTATTACTATTTATTACTATGACCATGGTGTAAGAAGGGATGGTGTGCGCACTTCCTATACAGGCCATACAACGTTTTTGGCTCCACTTATTTTAGTTCAGCAGGTGGCGCTGCTGTACCAATTTGCGCGAATGCTGCATAGGGAGTATAGAGCAAGAAGTAAGGAACATATTCGAAACATGGAACATAGGAACAAGGAGAGTGCAGGAACATAGCAGGGAACATCACTTGGAACATACTAGTGGTGATGAGGATCAGGTAACATTGCAGGTAACATGGAACATCACACGGAACACCTAGGAACATAGGCCTAATATAAGAACGTAAAGAACATGAAGCATCACAGATAACAATGTTCAGAGAATATAGGAATATAGGACGAGGAACACGGAACATGCATGCATTCCGGAACACGCCACAAGGACTGTAGAACGTAAGGAACATGGAACATCAGAGGAAACATCGAAAACATTTAGGAACGTGGAACATAAGATGAAACATCAAAAACATTCAGGAACATGGAACATAAGAGGAAACATTAAGGAACATGGAACACGGAAAGTGCAACCGGAATTGGATCACAAGGAACATGGACCATCAGGTGACATACGGAACATGGAACATCAGGGGAAATTAGAATCAGTGAAGAACAAGGAATGGGGGACGCAAAGAACAGGGAGCATCAGAGAGCATAAGGAACATGAAACATCACATGGGACACCAGATACATCAGAAAAAAAGACGCGGAACAAGCAACAAGGACTGTGGAACATAAGCAATATACAACAAGGAACATGGAACATAAACAACCTGGAACATCACGGGAAAATTAGAAACATTAGAGAACACGGAATGTGGAACACGCAACATGGTCCGTGGAACGTAATGAACATGGAACATAAAAGGGAAGATCAGAACCATTAAGAAACATGTAACACGGAATGTGGAACAAGGAATGTGGAACACAAGGAACAGGTGAACATCAGGGAACGTTCGCTGGGGAACAGAACACGGAATGTGGAACACGCAACAAGGTCCGTGGAACGCAAGGAAGAAGGAACATAAGAGGGAACACAAGAAACGTTAAGGAACATGGAACCAGGAATATGCAACAAGGAATAAGGAACACAAGAAACACAAGGTGAATCATCAGGATAAACATAAGAAATATTACCGGTAAGCAACATGGAACGCGGAATATGTAACAACGACTGTGGAACATAAGAAACAGGGAACACCAAGGAACACCAGGAACATGGAACATCACATTCAACCCCAGCGGCATAAGAAAACAAAGGACGCGAAACAAACAACAAGGACTGTGAAACATAAGGAATATAAACAATTAAGGAGCATGGAACATAAGGAACCTGGAATTTCACAGGGAACAAGGAACACGGAACATCAATTAACAGTGAACAGAGGGCACATCACAGAGAACAAGGGAACACGGAACATCGATATGAACATCAGGGTCAGAGGACATAGAAAACATTGGAACACAGGGAACACAATAACATCACATGGAACAGAGAACACGGAACACAGGAGAAAAGGAAACAAAAAGCAGATGGAACAGAACATAGCAAAGATAATTTGTGTCGCCCTCCTCCTTCGTCCAGACATGAGACTGGCACTAAGGAACGGACATGCAGTGAAGGAGTATAAGTATATATGCCATACAATATCATGAAATTCTATTAGGCTTATGGGCGAGGTCCATCAACTGTTGCATGCTACGCCATCTAGCGACTTGAGCCACAAATTTCAGCCAAGTGCGCACACCATCCCTTCTTACACCATGCTATGACTAGAGAGAGTGGCCACGTCTGTAAATCTACGTCGCTGTCTCTTTTCATACCGACCAATCACATAGGCCTACCATGAGAAATCGCTATTCATACCGACCAATCATAGGCGATTTCTCATACCAACCGTGGCTTGTGACGTCACTGGCGTGATTTCCGTTAATATAACAATAAGGTCGTTGGTGACACCACATTTCCATGCAGAGGAGATAGGCCATACTCTCTCTAGCCTTATTATATTCTATATATATAGCGTACATCTCTATGGGCATATCGTTGTTGGAAGATATAATTAATTATCGCCCAAACGTCTTAGCTTTTGGCTAATTTTGAGAAATGTAGCTGTTTCCGTAACCGTAAGCGTTTGATTTCGACATCCTTTTCAAAATCAACAGTTTGTGACTTCGAGGATCGTATTTGTTGAAGAAAATCCATTCAGGAAACAAAGTAATTATAGATTTTCGATATCGGAAGACCGACACCGACGTCAGCAGCATCTTTCTCAGATCATGATCATTGAGAGCCTGAAGCAATTGATCTGAGTTTAGGAGCTTTTCGATTTCATCTCATGTTAAATGCATTCATTCAGTCATTCGTTCATTCAGAGCACTTATATAGCGCCTCTCTTGGTCTTTTTCGTTCATATTTATTTTCTTTCGTTTTTGTTCTCAGTTATAAATTATTAACATGATTCATGAATCGTGTTATTGCCCGAGCGTGAAAGGAGGAAGCTGGTTTAGTTGAGGATCAGTTGACCAGGTTAAAAATATGTGAAGTATATTTACTAAAATGACTAAGAATTTAAAAGAAGACGTTCATTAGCACATTATTGTCATACTTCTTTCCCTGCACGCCACCATGGCTAAATGACTCGGCTCATTTTGTATTCATCGTACCATAAGGGACTAAGACTTATTAAGGAGCTCACGTTAGTCCAACTGTCCAATTATTGCGCACGAGCATTGTACGTGACACTGACAAAGTTTGACTAAAACAGTAAACAGAAACTAAAAACTATAGAAAGCTCAAATGTACTAAACATAGCCATCTAAACAAAAGTCACAGGCCTACGTACAGTGTATCCTAACATCTCAGTATTTCAAATGTCCAAAGAAAATGATCGTCGGACTACAAACCAGATAGGCTAAGAAATTTACCTCTGATTAGGCCTACCAACAAGCACTTCTAAAGTAATATATAACAAAAGGAAATCACATTGATCTAAAGTGAAAACATTGCAAAACTTATGATTCAAATGAAATCAAAGATCAGAACTTGTCCATCCCCGAAAGTCTTCCTCTCAGAATTCAACTCATTGTCCGCCACAAACACCCGACTCATCGAGTCGTCCAAAATGATTCTCAGCGGACGTCTTAACCCTTGCCTCTCCTTCGACAGAATCTCTCTCTTGAATTCCAAATCTGAATCGAGCAGCAGCACTCGATTGTTCCATCGATCGGCCACCATCACGAATCCATCTCCATCAACAGACAGAGATATGGGATAATTCAACTGTCCCAAGTAAGAACCACATTTCCCACCGAACAGCTTCTTCAGTTTCCCATCTCCATCCACGACGCACACTCTGTGCAGCTCATCATCGTCGAAGCCGTGACTGACCACGAAATGACCATTGGTCAGTTTTATGGCACGCGATGGGTTACGAATGTATGCGTCTGATGACAGATTTATCTCTCGGATCAACTGTCCATCAGGAGAATATTCGTTTAATCTATTTTTCAGTAAAACAGTTAAAATGATATTCGATTCATCTGTAACGGAGAGACTGTCGCCGTAGTCGTCTCCAGTTGACCATTTCTTTATTAAATTTCCATTTGGATCAACTCTCAGGATTTCCTTTGCCTGATCTCGGATTTTGTAATCGTTGATGTAGAGACATTTGTTTCTGCTGCACGATGCCAGGTCCAACGGTCGAATTAGTTCCTTTAATTCCCATCGACGACTGAAAGTTATGTTCACAGAATCGTAGACTTCGATTTCTGAACTCTTTTCACTCACAACAAACAATTCCTTGTCTAAGATGGCCAATCCATAGATCGATTTGTGATTCTCTTTTGCCGCTTTTGTTTTGATCGTCTGCACTAAAACTGGATCATTTTTGTACTTATTTTGAAGGCTTTCTGAAAATAAATCAAATCCACTGTTGAACATTATTTCAATAGGTTTCATCGATTCTTATAGGCCTACATGTCTTTGATTTAATGTTTTCGAGCGGGCAGACAAAACCGTGTGATGGCAAAAACATGACTTGCCATTGCAGCCAAACCTACTGCATCCCCAACCTCGTGGAAGAACAAAACAACTTCCAACAAAAGTCTATCACGATTGAAAATGTGGCGAAATAATCTCTCTCAGTTGTAGCATGTAGGCGTATCTCATCAAGCGAATATCAAAGTTCAAATAATTGCAAATCAGATTAAGGATCTTATCTAGTACGTATTGGTGACATTTCAGAAGTCAAAGATATGTAATCATAATAATTAGGCTATAGGCCGAAGGTTGTCACTAGGCCTAGCCGCCTACTTGTTTAAATAGCGTCTTTGAGACAAAGTTCAAAATCCAAATTCTTTTTAATAGACCTATTTAAAACTGATAGTTGAATTATTTCTAAAGCCAGCACAATCTTCGCGCGGTAGGCTATAGGCCTACAACTTTTGGATTGTTATATTGCGAGGTAGGCCTACCCACGCATCTTTAGGCCTATTTGAGTAGGACCCAAGAATAGAACTTTAAAAACCACAGACGTTGACTATTATAGATATATACATAGTAGACCCTATGTTCGCACAGCTAATCACAATCAATTTCAATACCAACCTATCCTGAGTAATCTTTGAATTTCTGGCAACGGAGCACTCAGCTTTCTATTCTCTTCCGTCGACTGTTCTCGCTCTTGCGGCATTTTCCGTTTCATGGTCTCTACAATATCAACAAAGTAGAAGCACTCGATCGGTCTTCTAGAAAGTCGGTCTTCTAGAAAATCGATCTCTAACCTGCTCTGTGAATATTCAATCAAGTATAAGCTTATAGTGGCTATGCTGCAAGAATGTGGCTTAGGGTAGGCCTAAAAGGCTCACATGATTGAGAAATGGAAGGATATAGGCCTATAGCCTAAATGGCACCATTATTATTTTTTGGAAAAATAAACAAAAAAGAAAAGTCATTGTTAATCAACCCATTAAACGTGTGCTGTGAGATTGCGGTTTAGGATAAAAGGGTCCCCAGGATACAGAATTGGAAGGATATAGCCTAGGCCTAGGCCTACTGGCACCATTATTTTGTTGCAAAAATAAACACCTAGCGCCGCTTGGGGTGTTGTTCAAGCTAGGCCTATCGTAAATCGCCTTTTTGGCGGATTAGATCTAAAATGTGTACATTTCTTAGTAATTTCCAGCAGTTTGGAGTTCCATGATGGCAATAAAATTTGGTTTGTCTGACATAGGCCTATTCTTCGTGTCTGCTCTAGATTTCATGCATTCCCCGGTATTTCTTCCCTAGTTTCCATAGCCAAGAAATGTTTGCTCACAAAATGTTCTTGTCTTTTTAATAGCTTGAACTCACGAAGCGTTTGCTTTTAAGGAGCGCGATCAAATTTCAAATGTATTGAATAAATGTTGCATTGTAAATATTTTATGATCTAGGCCTATCATGGACAACACCTTTTTCTCTCGCTCTAGTTTTTTGTCGCGCGCGTATCGTATGGTCTACATTAAATTTCAATTTCTACCTATAGACTGCTGAAGTTCTTGATTCTGCTTCACGAGTTGTTCCTTCTCTCTGTACAGCACTTTCTTCTCCTCCTCTAGTCTCTGTCGTACGGTGATCTCTGCAAAAACAACAAACGTACTATATTAATTGGCACACCAAGGACGAAAGATCTCGAGTAGCGTTGATTGTTGAATAAGGTTTTAATGGTAGCCTATAATACATGTAGGCCCTATATAATTATTTCACCGGCAACCAAGATGAACTTAGCTATTGCCAAGCATGCAGAGAATGAACTTTAAGAGAAAGTCAACTCTTGTCACACTGAACAAAGGCAAATAAAGGTTATACACTAGGCATATAGGCCTACATGTGCTGCATAGAGTCCATAATTAAATGATCTGCTTCGAAATGTCTGCTTCGCATGACTGTGTTTGTGTGGGTGGGTGTGTCTGCGTGTGTCCAAACAATTGTCCATAGTTTTCAGATGTTCGTCATGTTAAACGGAACTGATTGTTTACCTACCCAGATTAAGTTTTGTCTCGAGGTCTTTTTGCATGATCAGCAGACGATCTTTATCCACACCCCATGCTCGCCTCTTGTCCTCGTTTTCCTTTTGCAGTTGCTGTATCTTCCTTTTATCTTTAAAGTAGATTTTTTAAAACATGCTATAATTATATGCGATGACCTTATTTTAAAACCATGTTGCTGCAAAGAATATAACCACCTACATTTGAAGTCGGCATATTGCAAAAATCAGTGGCGTTCTCACCTGGTGGTTTGGGGTGGTTTGACATTGACAACCAGTTTCAGTGATTGCCCAGTCGCAGTTCGTGCACTTTCGTCGTTAAGGCGTCAGTTGGCGTGTCGCCCATTCATAGTCAGTGTCTCACCCGATCAATTCATTGAAAAATTAGCGGGGTAGAGGCCTTAATAGCGGTAGCTATAGAAACACGTGTAAACTTACATTTTTTACTTTACACTAGGCCTAACACATACCGTTACGTGATTCAGCCTCCAATTGATGCACCTTTTGTTTCATGAGTTTCTCGGTCTTTGGATGTTGTATGTTGAGAGTGTGATACATCATGTAGTCATTTTCAAACTCATGATACATTCCTGTTCCTGATGTAAAATAATTTGCACATAATTCACATTAAGTTATGGCATCAAAGTTACTATGAAGAATTCAATAATATTGTAGAGAAGAAAAGACAATCGTAGAATATTAGCCTAACAATAGCCTAATCACATCAAGACCAGAACCGACAAACATATGCGATAACTTCCATTGCGCAAGTGTAATTTGCAAGAGGTATCAATTAGGCTACCCGATGCCAATGCAAAGTCAGGTCGTATTCAGGTCAATATCGAGATCCGTCCGCTAAGCCAGAGACAGCAGGCAGTGGACAAGCAATTTTGAGAAAGATTCTATGTTGAAAAAGAATAGGAATTGGCCACAGAACAGAGCGATGCAATATAGGCCCTATCCTTAGCTAAGAGAGAAATCTAAACTTCTAGTTGGATCCGAGAAAGTCTTCAATTGATTCTTAGTTGGTTCTTAGCCACGGGCCGCACGTTGGACAGCACTGGATCAACGGTAGGCCCTACCGCTTGTTGCAATAGCCTATGCGGGTTGGGCCAAAAAACCTTGAGGTTTTTCGTCAATATCTTGTCTAGAAGTAAGAATTTCGAAATTAAATTCTACAGGCTTAACGACAATTTATAATATGCACATGATGGCTAAATTTCATCAAAATATTTCAAGATTTCATCAAAATATTTCAAACAGAACAAACGTTATACCACTTTTAGTGAGACCACCCAACGTTTTTTAATGATTCAAGCAAGCACAAATAGGCGAGTAATAACCTTGAAATGGGGCTTGTACATCCGACTGCGAACGAAGAGTCATTCCTGGTTGTTGGCTGTCAATTGATTCGAGTAGGTAGTGACCGTCTTCGGTTAAGTATTGATATACGACAAGAAATGCTCTTGGATGTGGAATGGAGTTCAAGAAGTGGAGCAGAGCCCGACATCGACTCTGTCTTGTTGGATGCTCGATGAGGATCCTCTGCCATTGGTCAGAAGTGATGACGTTCTCCTGCACCAACCAATCGCTGAGTCGATCCGGTTCAACACCCAACACAAACTTACTCCAGATGTTTTGTATCCGATCCTTGATTTCGTCATTCGTCAAAGATGCTGAAGCGAAATGTAAAGATTTGCTGACGTAAAGTCTTAATTTTCTCAATATGCGTGGCTGGTAATATTATAATTCCTCTTCAAATAGGGTTAGGACCTATAGGCTAAGCTTATCAAACGTTCAAATTTTGGAGAAACCCGTTTAAAATTTAAAATTAACTTTTCGAACATTCAATGAAGTTGATAAAGGAAAGTTGTAATATTGCGGTTAAAAATAAGTTGCTGATCAGTAAAGAATTACACATAGGAGTATGTTGGTGTCTTTTGTACGTAAGCCTAGACTTTGAAGATACTGGATAGCATTGACGAAAATTTTATCTGTGTCATAATTTAGTCGTAGCCTAGGCCTACTCAAAATTAATACTATCATTCAGGTCACATAATATTATATGACAGATCTAAAAGTTACATCATTATAAAAACCTTACTCGAGCAGGCCATTCCAGTGGTTGTCGGGGTAAAATGCTGATCGCGAGTCTTTAACCTACAAATAAAATATAGGCCTACACAGATTATGATAGAATGAAAAATGAAGTCGGGAAATTCAATTCTTTTCTAGAAAACTTTCGTCGGCCAGCAACTTCAGAAAAGACAACAGGTTTAATGTTTACTCTGACGTGGTTACATATCCACGGGTATTTTCATCTAACCATTGAATTGCAACCACATCCTAAGTTGGTGCTGTTCCAATGTGTAGGTGTGGCGGGAACTCTGTCGTGGTTATATAGTTGATAGTTACATGTATATTCAACACTAATCTGTTTAACCACGATTATAACAACCACAACCCCTAATTAATTTTGGTCTTCTGCAAATGTGTTTCCTGTGATCTTATCTTATGTTTGTCTTACACCTCTGCAGTGGGACAAAGTATGACGTAAATTTTATTGCCTCACCTCCCATCGCGTTACAGGTAGGCTAGCATTGCAACGCAGGACTTGCGGCTTACATCCAAGCACTTACCTCGGGTGTTAAATTACACCCAATGGTTCTAAGACACCTGCACGGAAACAGCCGTCAAGTCGTTGTACGTACATGTACGAAGTTCAATCGTCGGTTTTAAGTTAATTAGGGTTAAACCAAGCAACTTAATCAGTTTTGTGTGAAGTAGGCTACTTGAAGATTATTCCTACGCAAAAATCGTGTTAAGGAAGGTCTTCTACCTTCCCATGGCGCTACTAGGAGGACGCTCTAACCACCGGATTACCAAGTCTCACTCTTAACTCTTAATTAATATTGTCTGAATGAGAAAAAACGTGTAAAAGAGATAATGAAAGTGAGTGCTTGGCACACAGTTGAAGAGACCTAGGCCTAGCTTAACTACTCTAGTTGATAGGTTACCTGAATAATTATATGCAAGGAGGTTTCTTATAGAATGAGCAAACATGGACCTAAAACTCATATAAATAGTTATTATTTCCGTTTCCGTACTGATAATTTGAGGCAGCAAGAGTTGATTAGATAATAATTAAGCCGAGTGATCAGATTACCTTTTACATACATACATACATACATACGTACATACATACATAGTTACATACATACATACATACATACATACATACATACATACATACATACATACATACGTACATACATACATACATACATACATACATACATACATACATACATACATACATACATACATACATGCATACATACATGCATACATACACACATACAGTTTATACACACACACTGACACACACAAATGGTTGTTTTGTGGACTTTCACTGTTAATAGTAGTAATGATACGATTTATATAGCGCCGTGGCTCAGCCGAGGCCGAAGGGAAGGGCGCTGTATACGAGTTCAAAAGTCACTGGGAATTATACAATAATTGTTAAAATATAGGTACGTCTTGAGTCTATAATTTAAATCTTTCCAGAGATGGTGCGTTCTGTTCTTGTCTATGCAGTGTTGATAATAACTATTATGTCATTAAAATTAAATCGGTCAAACATAATAAGAAAGTCAATCTAGGTGTTAGCAACGGTGAGCTATAAGCTTAACTGTTAACACTGATTCTTACCTTTTGCCGTTGAAGAAGACGAAGAAGAGAGCAGTGTTACTACGAGGACGACCGGATCTTCTCTGTCTTACCTCGCTCTAGATTCAACCACGAGCAACCTTGCTCAACGCAATGACGAACTCTGGACCTTGAAGAACCCACTGCATTTATGACATCAACAGATTGAGACTAAATTGGCTGAAGAATGCTTCAACGTGACAGGTCTACTCTAGAGCTCGTCTAGAATCCACTTCTAGTCGGCAAGGTATGCATTTGAAAAGAAAAATTAATTGCCCACTTACAGCTGTGCACATAATATGTCTAACATAATCCGGTTAAACAGCCTTAATACATCTTAATAGGCTAGTATGCTTAAACTAAAATGCAGAACATTGCTGACTCGTGAATAAATGAGCAAGTGTTGACGAAATCAATATGTGACAATTATAGGCATAGCCTAATTAATTTTAATCAATTTATAACGGATCAATCTCAAAGCCTATTATCAGTGCAATTCTGAATGGTTTTAGCGATCGTCGCTAAATTAACAAATACGGTTAATGAATCTTTTTTCAGTAGGCCTGCTTCATTCATGTAGGTAATATTTTTCCTGATTCTTCGCGAATTTGGTGTCACACTTGTATTGGTCAAGAGCTTATCTTTGCGCAGCGCATTCACCAGCATGATACACTGTCATGATAGCAGTAGCACATGTGACTGACTTTTATCAGTTGCATCAGCTCAGAGTCTGGCGTCTCTCGGTCTGCTACCTCTAGGCCTAATGTTGCCACAGTATAGCCTACTCTTATCCATTTCTGTGTTGCAACCTGCGCCTTGACTCTGCTGCGCTCTCTATGCCGGACTCCTATCTGGACGGTGTGAGTGCTTGGATCGGGTCGTAGCCTCGTAGGCCTATACGTACGACAGCGCGCGTGCCTCATTGGTCGTGCCCTAAAATTCGGTCATATTAAAAGACCGAATTTTAGGGCACGACCAATGAGGCACGCGCGCTGTCGTACGTAGGCTATAGGCCTACGAGGCTACGACCCGATCCAAGCACTCACACCGTCCAGATAGGAGTCCGGCATAGAGAGCGCAGCAGAGTCAAGGCGCAGGTTGATTATAATGAGGGATTCCTGCATTGGCTTCCTAATTTTCCTATCATGCATCGAATTATAGTCGAGTCTTTGTATTGGTGTGGCGGTGCTTCCTAGGCGCCGCTCCAGCATAATGTGCAAGAACTCTGGATGTGCGAGAACGTCATGCTCTCAGCTCCTCCTCGCATGATGAACTCCTCGTTCCTGGGCGCGTAATATTTCTTTTAGACAATACCGTGTTTTCGCTCGTTCTTGGCCAATGGCCGGTATGGAATGGGTTCCCACTGGCTTTACGTCTTTTCCCTAGGTTTACTCATGTGCATTTTATCGCCAGGGGCTTCTATCCCATGTATAGGCGGGCGCGACTTGCGCCCAGTGAAAAACAGGGGGGGAAACAGAAGAAAGCCAAAACACACGTCGATAGGGGGGGGGGGAAAGGCCAGCCATGGAGGCAGTGTTTAATCTAGTCATCTCTAGGAAGAAGTTTCCTCCAGAAATTACTTCCCCCCATAAACATTTTTCAACATTGTATTAGTTATTAGTTATAATAGTATTACTATCTACATTATTTCATCACATGAACTGTTTTAATACGCCACGATAAAATTTACTATTGCCTATTTATAAAATATATTTATTAGGGCCTACATCAGGGGTGCGCAACCTTTTCGTCAGTGTCGGCCGCATCAAAGGCTCACATTCTTACCACGGCCGCCTATGTTTAATTTAGTCCCCTCCTCTGGGGGCGGGAGTAAAATCGAGGTTTCTGGGAGGGGCAAAGGAGCGTCCGGCAGACGATCGCTGTGGCGCGTGACGCCGAGAAGGAAAATGAAGGGTTTGAACTTTTCGAATTTCAGCAGTGAGTGGGTGATCTATTCATGAAGTCAGATAAACGCATGATCAAGGTCTGAGCCCCACGCAGCTTTCTACGCCACCTGTTTTACATTCTGCCCTACACAGATACATTTGTACATTGTAACCTAATATACTTGAAAATTATCTGTGGTGTAAGTTTCATTGGTCACTCTCTCCCGTCAGCAGCGGTCATGGCTGACGGTCGACCCTGCTTGTACAATATCCACTCATTAGTGGAGGAATCTTAATTAGTCTGTATCGTATGATTCACTTCCGGGGCTGGCCCGGCTGGGTATGAAATATTAGTACTCTGACGGGTTCTTTGAGCTATATCTGGAGGACACATACGCAGCTGATACCTCTAAGATACGTGCGCAAACGACGGACAAATGGTGGGTGCGCCCGCGCGTTCATGTAGCCTACGTAGGTGGGTGCGTACGCGTGTGCTAAGTAGCCTACACTAAAAAGCACAAATGCAACTATCTGCTTCACATAACCTTAGTTTCAAAACAATGAAATAAAAATATTCATGAATTTATCTACAAACGGCCGCCAGTATGTTATAGTTGGATTTGCGTCCACGGCCGCCAATAATTCCTCTCACGGCCGCATGCGGCCGTACGGCCGCAGGTTGCGCACCGCTGGCCTACATGTACTATTTTAATAAATGATACAATCATAATTATTATTATAATGATTTGATTTAATGTTAATACTTGTACAAATACTATATTTGTACAACTAAATGCAGTGTTTAATCTAGACATCTCTGGGAGGGAGTTCCCTAGGAATAAAATTTTTCCAGAAAATCGATAGGTGTTGTGAACATGTATATAGAATAATTTCCCCCTCCATAAAAGTATATAATACAACATTGACCCTTCCCCCTATATAAATTTGACAGGTTTATACAAGTGCAGTCTGTTTTATAAACCTATCGACGTTAGTAGAAGAATTTGACTGCAAAGCATCGAAGTAGGCCCACTAAAAATAAGGTCATGCATCAGCCTTTTGGGGAAGTAAATGTTTGTTTCAAGGAGGAAAATTAGGCGAAAGACTAAAAATGTTGTCAGAAAATTTCTGTCTGAGCGGTTTCCGTTCGCCTAAAACAGCCATTTACCCCTCCCCAAAACCTAAATTCTCCAAAGCACGTGTGACTAGGTAACACACTGATTAAACACTAAACTAACTGGCTTATCTCCAGTTTTATCTTTCAAATTTCAGACTCAAATTTAAAAATATTTTGTTCCTTGAACACTTAGAAAAAGAACATCATTATTATGTAGGCCCACATTGTATTTGATTGTATTGCTGAAATTGCAATGCGGAAATTGCAAAAAATTCTTATGGGAATGGACGCATAGGCTATCACACCCTAAACCCCTCGGGCCCTCCCCGTCTTGGCGCTACGTGTTTCGGTGACAAGCTGGATGCTTGTTTGTCTCTCCCCCCCAGAAACCTTCATTACCTATAGTTAAAGGACAATATTACATATTGCCGGGAGAGTAGGTCGGCCTAATAAGGGGGGAAGAATATGTATTGCGCCCGGCTGCTTAGGGGGGATAGAAGCCCCTGTTTATCGCTACCTTAAAACTGTCCTTTTCGACCGTGGTTGGACTGGCAGTGCTCCTGAGTAGCAACATTGATGGGGCGCTATAGAAAGCATCACTATGAATATTGCGATTTCTATTTCATGGTGCCATCAAAATAAAAAAAATTAATGAATCACTTTCACGCGAAACGCGAATGCAGCATAAAACTTTTCTCATAAAGCCATGATCGGTCATTCAATAAAATTATAAGTGGATCAAAACGGCTTACTGATCAATACACAAACTCATTCAATCTTTCAATATTTTCATCAATCCATTCATCCATTAATTCGTTCCTTCCAGACTCGAATCTTCACTTGCATCTTGGGACTTGACGTACCAGCGCTCTTGAATAAGTTGATAGGCATACACTGCGTTAGAAATGTGGCGTTTGCGACCTATATTATATTCATTCCGTATGTAACTAAACATAAATCATGGCCGACATTATTTCATACAAAATGAACCGCCATACCTTTGGTTCAGCCCAACATCTCGTTGGGGGGGGGGGGGGAGAGGTGGGCGCTTCAGACATCTGTCCGACCTGTAATGATTATTCTCTTGGCAATCGCTGTTCGTTTTGACAATATTATGTACTTTTCAGAAAGCAGTCAAATGAATATTAATTAAATTTTAGACAGTCAATTATTCATATAATATAGAAATTGAAAACTTTGGGCAAACTAGACAGGATAATAATTATAACATACAATAAACATAATTGTTCAAGTCCAAAGAAAATAGATGATCGCGCCTCACTGAATAAACCTACAGGAAATCATATAATTTATTTTTTATTATAAATAAGAAATTCTGCATGGGGCAATTATCTTTTGATTTAAAAAATGGCATACTATTTAATTTAATCACTTGAAATCAAAAAACAAAATCCGTCCACCTCCGCACATTAAATAATTGTTATCGGCCACAATCAATCGACCATTTAACTCATCGAGAAGTATCCTCGATGGAATTTGTATCTCGTCCGTCTCCTTCGAGAGAATTTCTCGCTTAAACTCCAACTCTGAATCCAATAACAAAACTCGACCGTTCATCTGATCAGTGACCATCACGAATCCATTTCCAAGGACGGACAAATGGAATGGATAATCCGTCTGACCAAGGGAAGAAACACATTCTCCATCAAATGACTTCTTACGTACTTTTCCATCTGAATCTACTAGCCAGACTCTGAGGAGATCATCTTTCGTAAATCCGTGACTGATCACAAAATCACCATTTCTCAGTTTCACGGCATGCCTCGGATACCGAAGACCTGGGCAAGATGTTAGCAGCACTTCTCTAACCAATACTCCATCTGGAGAATATTCCATTAATTTATGTCTAAGTAAAACCGCTAAGATAATATTCGATTCATCTGTAATAGACAGACCACGTCCACAATCGCCTCCAGTCGTCCACTTCTTTATTAAGTTTCCATTAGGATCAACTCTAAGTATATCATTTGTAGTGCCTTTGAAATCAAAGATATACAGGCATTCATTTCTGTTGCAGGAAACTATATCCAAAGGATTATTCAATTTCTTCAAATTCCATCGACGAATGAAATTGAATTTTATGGTATCGTAAACTTCAACTTCTGAACTCTGACTATTAACAACAAACAATTCTTTGCCTAAGATTGCTAAACCGTTTATCTCTTTCCCCTTCTTCGAAGCTTTTGTTTTGATCGTCTGAACTAAAACTGGATTCGAGTTATATTCATTTCGAAGATTTTCTGAAAATAAAAAGTAAACAGATTTAAAGACGTGACATAATGCTGGAATTTAATTGTATAGGCTACCCGGTACGTCATGGAATTTTGCACAAATTGGAGAAATCTGAGTCAATCTTAAAGAAATTGTATTCGATTTTGTTCAAAAGACATGATCGTAGGCCTAATGATGGTAGTAACAACTTTGAAGCAAAACGAGTAAAATGTAGAGGCAGAAAAATATAGAGATATAATCACTGATTATGAATCAGTTTCAACACAGGGATAGGCTAATTAGAAACCTACTTGACCAGTAGCCTAAAATTTATATTAAATAATGAAACCAACAAAGGCACTGACTGATCGAAACAAACCCGAGAACAAATAGGCCTAAACTCAGATTAGCACTACCTGCCAAGCAGCCGCAAGCCGAAACAAGTTCGTTTTGTCACCGGACGATTTGGCGCCGGACGGTTTTTGGACGCTCCTTTCGGGGTAGGCCAATAGAAGTCTGATATTGAAGGCAGCAGCTGCTGTAGGTGATTCATTTGCTCATACATGTATGTTGAGGTAAGATGCGTGATGATATAATTATCATGCCAATGTTGGAAAATGGCTGCAACTGGGGCCAGAGGGCAAAATCTGCGATGGCTCTATAGCCAACTCTTTTTCTTATTGCAGGTTCATAGTAGGCCTAAATGTGCCAAATTTCATGCTTGAATCACTAAGTGAACAATTCGTTCATATTTTTGCATGAGGCCGCTCCACGATTGTTACAGTAGACCTGTTGTATCATCGAGCGATGACAGGCGCTTTACACCACCTTCTAGCGTTTCTTCATTGTTGGATGTTGGTAGATGACATACTCCCTTAAGTATGGCAGTAATCTGCCCGGAATAATGGAATTCGACTTTTGGAACCATGAATTAGGAATCTGAGGTGGGTTACACTGGATTATGGATGCAATTTTCTTAAATTTATAATCGGATATCATGAGATAGATGGAGAAGACAAGTAAGAAGCAAATCCTGCTGAAGCATCGAGGAATTAGCATGACTGCTTGTTCAGAACTCGCTATAGAAAATTCTGAGCATTTGCATTCGCGATATATATCTAGACAAAATGTAGGCTATATAGTTGATATACCCTCATCACATTCAAAGTATCTGAGGTTTCCTTACCCAGATGAAGATTTGTTTCAATTTCATTTGACATATCGGTATGCAATAGACGATTGTTTTCAGATTCCCTTACTCTCTTCATGTCTTCTTTATCCTTCTCCAGTTTTTGTATCGTGACCTTAGCTACAAGGCAGATGTTTAATGCAACATTAAGTTGGTCAGCTGATCTTAAAAAGTAATGATAGCCTACCGTGCAGTAAAGAACATTGGCAACAACATTTATTATTTTAGTCATTGCGAGGATATACCGGGTGCGCCAAAAAGTGGAAAAACTTTTGTTCTGTTTGAAATATTTTTATGAAATTTGGCCATCATGTGTAAATATGAATTGTCTAAAAGACTGTAAAAATTTCATTTCGATATTCTTATTTTTGGCTAATATATTGGCATAAAACCTAGGGGGGTCTTTTTTTGCGCACCCTGTATATGCGATTGTATTGCAAATTTGCAATTAGGCTAACGAATAGTCTTGTCTGCAAAATATATAACCTTTGTTTAAAATGCTCTAGAGTAAACCTTCCGTTTCGTGTATTATAAGTTGACTTCAGTTTTGGCTACGGTTTCATCTACATTCTGTTTCATTTAGGGAATAGTTCACAACAAAAATATCGAAAAATACTGTTCCAAGTTGTGCTGTGCTGAGATGCAGGCGCCTGTCAACTATTTTATGTAGTCCTACAGCATGATAGCGGAAGTTTTAATCTTTTTCTGAATATACTTTTAGCACTAATAGTTGATTACCCGAAGGTCTACAGTAGGTTGTTGTAGCATAAAGAACGTGTGATCAGTGTGAAACCGTAAGAAAAACGTACGATAGGCTACATTATTCATGATCAACGGAAACTTGAGCGCAATCATCTTACCTATTTGAAGTTTTGTTTCGAGGTCGTTTTGCTTTTTTTGCCGACGAACTTGTTCTGCTCTCCATGTTCTCTTCTGGTCATCGAAATCCTTCTCCAGTTGTTGTATTCTGCTCTTATCTTAAAGTGAAACGAAACTATTATGTTTAGAGTGATACACTGCAGTAGGCATATGAAACATAGTCTAAAGTTCTAAACACTTAGATTCTCCAGTCCTTGAAAATAATACGAACCTTTTAAACCTTTTTTAGTGCACAGCTCATTGTGTTCTGGCCCAGGTGTATCTATTATCATGCCAAAAGTAATAATCACAATTTTAATCAATGTTATAAAAGCACGCGTTTAGGTCTGATGACACTACCAGTGATGGTATGAATATACAGTTTGGACGAGACGGGCAATTGGAGTAAATCAGTGAATAGCATTAACGGAATGTATGAAAGAATAGACGGGGACGTATACTATAGGCTGCTTATGGCAGGATGTAATTTAGCTGGCTCCGAATGTGAACATTTCATCGATGAAGAAACATCTACAAACAGATGGCACTGCTTCACGCATGCATAGTCCTACCTGATCGTGATTCAGATTCCAATTGATGCACACGTTGCTTCATTTCTTCTTCAGTTTTGCGAAGTTGTGCATTGGCAGAACGATATAGCGTCAAGTCGTTTTCAAGCACTTGAATCCTTGCTGCTCACAATTTAAAATATGCTACTCATCTATATATATAAAAATGAAACTTTCCAACCGTGCGTTATGAGTGTTTTCGAAAACTGACGAACCGATTGTTTTGAAATTTTTACAAAACCTTCCATTTCAATAGAACCGTGTTGTAGTATGCTTTTTTTCCGAAAAAACGCAATCTTTTCCACAAAAAGAGAACTTTGAAATCCGTTCGACCGCCATTTGCAATTTATACATGTCCCAACGTCCATGAGGGTTGCCAGATTTCGGAAACGTTTTTGTCGCGACATCACGTTGAAAAGTCGCCCAAAAGTCGCGAGATGACCAACTTTGATCTGGGTTGCCCAAAAGTCGCCCAAAAGTCGCGTTAGCGCATATGTCGCTGTCGGGAAGGAACGTGTGAGGGAGGAAAGAAGGAAGAGGGAGCGGGACAAAGAGGGAGTGAAGGGACCGAAAGGGAGGGATGGAGAAGGGAGGGATGAGAGGGGTAGAAGGAGAGGGAGGGAGAGGAGGGGAAGGGGGAGTGGAAGGAGAGGCGGAGGGGAGGGGGAAAGGGGAGGGAGGGAGACGTTGGAGGAGGAGGGGAGGGGGAGGGGAAAGGGAGGGGGACGGAGAGGGGACTGGGGAGGGGAGGAGGGGAGGAGGGAGGGGAGGGGAAGGAGGGAAGGGAGGGGAAGGGGAAGGGGGCGGAGGAGAGGGGAGGGGGACGGGGGAGGCGGACGGGAGGGGGACGGGGGAGGGGAGGGGGACGGGGAGGGGGAGGGGGGACGGGGAGGGGGAGGGGGGACGGGGAGGGAGACGGGGGAGGGAAGGAGGCAGATGACAGTCTTTTCTGCCACAGCAACGCGTGGCCGGGTACAGCTAGTGATATCATAAAATTATGTTATTTTAAACTTACACAGTTGCATAACTAAATAACATTAATTGTAATGATCGTTGGCTATTTAGGCGAACAACATTCGAACAATGTAGGCTACAAAGCATACAACTGTTCTGTCAATACAGATAAACACTTTAGTACAGACTCAATTTCACACTGCGGCGACTCTCAGAAACTTTTCCAACCTTCGCAGTCGACTACGAACCCAAAAGTCACATAGGCCTAATATGTAATTAACTCAAGACTATCTAATCTATAGTGGGTGTGAAGAATTATAAAAAGCTTAACTCATGGTTTGCTCTTTCAAACGGTATGGTTATCACAGTCGTCACCCAGCACCGCTAAGAATCAGCAGTTATAGTCTAGAGGATCACCATGTTAAATGATTTAAAAGCAACAAAACTTCATGAATTAGCCTATATGGGCCTAAGATAATGCTTTTAAGATGTCGAATTTCCAGATGGGTAGGCTCTAATTATAGTATAGGCCTAATATAAAATTTGTTTTGTCTTTTGCAGAAGAAAAATGTTGAAGGGTTTGTAGAACACACTTCACAATGGCTCAAGTAGGCTTACGTTACCGGTACGTAGGCTACACATGATGCGCACAGCTGCACAAGCGCACATAGACACAAACTCATGACTATCTTTAGTGGGTGAGAACAGTTTACATAGGCAATGGCATAGGCCCTATGTCCAAAATTCGTTTTAGTCCCCATATGTTCTACTCTTGAAAAGTATTTGATTCAAATAAAACATTCGTGCAAATTACTATTTTGAAGTGCATGGGTTTTTGGCCTAGAATATAATTATTACATCTTAGGCTATAATGGAAGTTGTTTTTATCGTTGACATTCGCACCTTCTTAAAATGTTAGCCTACTAAGAAAATATTAATAATAACCATATAAAACGGATTGATCCATTGGTTGTACACGGATCCCAGACCCTGCTTTTTGATTGTCGATCTCTTCGAGTAAGTAGTGATTTTCTTTGACCAAAGCTTGTCGTACAACGAGAAATGCTCTGGGATGTTTAATGGAGAACAGATGATCGAGAATAGCTCTACATCTGTCTGATGCGATAGGATTCACATAATGGATCCTTTTCTTTTGGTCGATGGTGATCACGTGTTCTTGCATCAGCCAATCAAACAGCGGATCCGGTTCAACATCAGACACAAATTTGGCATAGACGTTCAAGATCCGATGCCTTACCTCCTCATTTGTGAGAGAAGCTGATGCATAAAATAGAAATATGATATATGCCCTAAATATGTAGGCCTACTCTACTTTCGCAGTTATTTCTGAAATTTATTCTATCGAAGTTGGCTGCATATTTTAAGAATTTCTGTGACAGTTGACGCAGGCCGATTATCAAGTTTGCAAAGCATAATTAAGCTTATGTTTTTTCAATAATCAATGCTCCAACTGAATAGGCCTACATAGTAGGCCTATTTAGTGTAAGCGATATAACTATTTTCAAGATGTTCCACATTATGAATAAATAATTATTGGTGATGATTATAGTGACCGCCAGATTGCAATAAAATTTAATGACTGAATATTATGATTATGTTCTTCCTCTTCATGCGGTAGCCGGATTTAAGAGCTCTATATTAATCACCTAATCTGCATTTGGCCATAAATTCAACAACTGTTACTTGGTCGCTACGATCGACTGTGTGTTATTCAGTCCACAATGCAGAATTTCGTGTCACCTTGTGTAGGTCTAAACATTTTTCTACATATCGACTGTGTTAGGCTTACTGTCTGCCATACAAAATGATAGGCACATCCATGGATCCGGGCGCTCTCTGTCTGTCTGTCTGTCTGTCTGTCTGTCTCTCTTTCCAGAAAACCAAATTTCACGTGTGGCATACCGGTGGGGGTCGGAGTGCGGTGGGGGTGTGGTGGGGTAGGGTGGGCTGTGGAGAAAAATGTCCCGGAAAACCCTAATTTTATGGGTCGCGTACTGTCAAGTTGAGGTCAGAGTGTGGTGGGTGTCGTGTGGTGGACTGTGGGTGGGTGGGGTGTGTGGTGAAGTGGGGGTGGAGTGGAAAGAGGTGGGGTGGGCAGTAGGAGCGTGGATGGGGTCAAGTGAAGGTAGGAAAGTAGAAGATTGGCCTGGAGCGTGGCGAATTCAAAATTTCCCGGGAAACGCCAGGTACCCCAGCTAGTATTAGAATAAAAGAAAGAAAATCTCACTCGAAAATGCCATTCCAGTTGTTGCTTGTATTGAATACCGATCACATTTCCTTTATCTACAGTGTACGAATATTTATCTTGCTTCAAATGTATGAAGGCTACGTCGTCAGAATTGAAACAAGCCAATTAGTTTGCTTCTGTGCACTCTTGGTTGCCCTGCAATTGAGAAAAACAACAGATCGATTGTTAACGCTGGATATCAGTAGATCTTTTACGGGCTATCTTATTCATCTAAGCGCTTCTTCCAACCTCAAAATATCTTAATGTGGTGTTAATTGCGATTCTTGTATCATTGTATATCATTAACTTGAAGATTTGAGTTTCTACACTGACCTGCTGTTATTGTGAACTTTAGGCTACTTACCAGGTAATGAATCTCTGTAAAATGTCTTGCACACCAATATCGAGTAGCCTGTATGTATTCGATGGTATTTCTCTCAGTTATAGCTTGCACAGATTTTATTATACCGGTAGGGGCCTACAGTTTGGCAGACTTATTAGCCCTCGGGCTACCAAGGGGGGGGGGGTGGTATCCACCCCCCCCTAGGTTTTTCCCAAATAAAACTTTTTTCGTTAGGAATAAAATTTTGACGTTTTAGGTGGCTGTAGAGGATTCATTTGCACACATTTTGAGCTAAAATGTGTGATGATATACCATACCATTCAAAAGTTACACCCGATATACCCGAGGCACCAGGGGGGTGGATACCACCCCCCCTTAGATTATCGGCTGTATCTTATCCGTCCTTTGACATGAAGAGACACCAATTACACCATTCTGTAGAGGGAATGTGGGGCTACATTGTGGTGGTCACGGAGTTGTCATTTGACAACCGGAAGTGCTCAAAAGAAATTAAAATATATAAAAAGGTGTTTTATTTTCATAAAATTTTCATGTTGTTCCTATTAAAAATTATTCATAATTTATTTTTTAAGAGAAATAAATTATGTCATTCTATAGAGGGCAATTAGGGCTATTTAGTGATACCAAATAATTTGACATTTGATGACCGGAAGTGCTTAAAATAAATTTAAATGTGTGAAAATGTTGGGTTTTTTTACAACGCAAACCGATAAGTCTGCGTAAACGTTTTTCAGCATGTTTTACGTGTTTTTTCTCTTTTTATTGTAACTAAAACTAACTTATTACTAGTTTTTATAGTTGAATATTGGACTTTATTATATGTAACCTATTTTAAATTAAATAAATTATGTTAAAAACACACAGAATCTAATATTTTGCTTATGCGAAAGTATACATTTTGTGGAATCGACGGGTGCCTACGGTAAAAAATTCATAACTTTGGGGTGCTTTGATATATTTTAAACCTAAATATACCATTTTGTGCAGAAATGAATGCTGAATCCATAGGTGTATTACAAGTTATGATATCTCAAACCAAACCCAAAATCCAGGGGGGGTGGTAACCACCCCCCCTTGGTAGTCAGTGTTACAAAAAAAGCTTGGTAGCCTGAGGGTTAGATTATAAAAAAAACCATAATAGCATACACACGAAGAAAAATGTTTCAAAAGTACATCAACAGCAACAACAGCAATTTTGAATGTTTTCAAAAACGCTTCATTTACCTGCTCTTCGTGCAAAAGTAGGCTACTGCAAAAACGACCAGAGCTTGTCTGTCTTACTTCACCCTCGTGTAAGCCATGGAAACTTCCGTGAAGTCATTCTGCACTTTGTACCTTGCATGCCACATTATTATCACACTTGGATTATCACTTAGATAACAAGTTCAACCTGGTAGGTTGTTTATGCACTTAGTAGGCCTAATGATGTAACCTCTTTTGGTTAGGATTCCACCATAGTAACAAAGGTGAAGATATCAATCGCAAAACAAGGCGAACTAATTTTGAGCATCTGATCTTGAACAGAATTGCACTTTTAGAACTTGAGTTTTCGTAAGAGTTAAACGTGTCTCCAGAGAATGTTAGATACCTGTAGTCGTTCAACCCTTAGTAAATTTCCTCTGAAACAGCAGTAAAGCTATGAACTAGCAGAGTTTAAGCTGTATAAGTATTTGCTGAACGATGCACATATCGATAGAAGAGTCACTCAATTGATAAGACTCGTAATAAATGAGCAATGCGTTGGGCGATCAATAGATAAGCCCCACGTCAACGGTCAGATTAAGGAGTAGTCTATCGATGACATCTGACATAGAAATGAATCACTTTATCTCATTAATTGATCATATTTTAATCATACTCTATAGACAGAACATTGATAGGCTATAAATTATTATCCTGAATTTCAAAACGGAAGTTTTATTCTCATTAAAATAATTTAACGAAATCTTGTCTGATGTGCTGAACATTTATAGGTTTTAGAGCACGTATAGAGCTGACGAGATAAATTCTGGATCCTTAGGCAGAGCAATCACTGACCCCTAAACTATCTTAAGGCTTTATGATAAATATTTCTTCAGGAACAAATTGAAATGATGAAAGTGCAGGTAGGTCCTGCGACCTACAATATTATGTTTTATATAAATACAATGCGATTTTATTCAGTGGTGAATTTGAAGTTTTAACTGATTGTAGCTAATTCTCTAAATTATTTTAGTTAAAAAGGTATAGCTCGTAAACTTTGTATAATTAGGCCTGGCCCTATATAAGTAGACTACGTAGCCCGGGTCCTATAAGTCGCCGGGTCCCTGCGCATTTATCCCTTTGTCTTCCCTCTCGGCGGCCATGACAGCAAGTCTAAGCACATCTTCATGGAATATAGCGTACTAGTTACGAAAATTAGCAAGGTTCAATGAAGATAGCTTATGTCTACAGAGCACCAATGTGAAACGGTTTCATTTCCATTATTAAAACTCACTGCCTACAACTTAGAGCCCGGAAGGAAACAGTTGAATAGCAGAAAACGTTCTACGATTCAAAAATCTATCACTTCCAGAAAATATAATTTTTTTAATTATGCATTCAGGTGTTCAGATGATAACTGAATTGCCTAATCATGAAGACCTTAGACCTCATTATCTGTCACTATCAAATAGAAACTCTTAGATCATAGCTATTCAAAGGCAACAAAATTACTAACATTTTATTGCGTGATGTTTCGTCCGATAGCCCAAGTTTTAGAAGCAGAGCATAAATTATATAATTAGCCTATATTTGAAGCGCTAGGCCAACAATAGTTTCAAATGCGTTAAATGTTTGTGACAGTCTGCGACAACATACTGACTATAGCTATTAAATTCTAAACACGCTTCGTTTTAAACAGCGCTAAAACACGGACATAAAAGTCGCATAATAGGCTAAGCTTACACAAACAGAAATATTTTCGAGTTTTTCCGCATTTTTACATGTAATTGTAGAACAATAACCTGTAGAAGCTTCAACATTAAGACGTGAATGCTCATACATGTAGGCCTAGATAGGCTTCGTCTTTCAAACGCTTTCAGTGGTAAACCTAGGCTATATGAAATATCACGTAGGCTGGCCTATGTTATAGCATGCAACGTCATTAGATGACATTTCGTTGAGAATAATAATTATTCAGTTCCTATGAATATTCCTCAAAGGAAGATAATAATTATTATTATCTTCCTTTGAGGAATATTCATAGGAACTGAATAAATTTTCAATGAATAAAACCCACGATCATTTATCAATGTTTTTGTCGCATAGGCCTACTGTAGCAGCTTGTTGACTCCGTCAGCTAAAGCTTCACCTACCCGATCTCTGTGTTCCTAATCCTTTGCAGCAATTGACAATGTCTAGTCTTCAACAGCAGATCAACTGCAAAACTTCAAAAGGTCGTGCTACAGCAAGACGAAAATACAATCGATATCTACTGCATGCATAACACACTGGTGACCCACATGCAACGTAGCTTACTGTAGGCCACTTATCAAACACGGGAAAGTCCCGTTATGATAAAGGATTCTAAGAAAAAACTTTGGTATAGGTCTACTTACGTAGGCCTATAATAGCTCATATCATATCTTGTAATGTCCATAGTCTGACTCATTTGGACACGTAAAGATCTATCTGTCTGTCATACCGATGGCACAGAATTGGTTATTGAACTGCATCAAAGAGGTAGTTATACCGCGACATCACTGTGAAACTAATTAAGTTAATCGCTCACTTAGTCTATTGATATCAAACCCGTTGTAAAGCAGGACAAGAAAATGACCTACAACCGTCACTGGTCAATAAGTTTAACATTCTAATGCTCATGCGTAATTGCCTTGCAGGACATGCGCCCTGAATTCCTCTCCAGGTCGTAGATTCCATCACTGTCACGCAAGGTGACCTGGTTGTAACTTAATTGTCCCTATGGCTCAAACTAACACAGTGTTGCACAAAAGCTTCGCAATGGTTGGTCCACCTTTCTGGAATAAATTACGTAGCAGTTTCCGAAATTAACTTCTTGGTCTTCCCTTGAACCTTTTCCGCAAGCGTGATCTAAATTCATTTTAACGATGAACCTATCACTACCGCAAACTCGTGGAATGATCGCATAGTCCAGACATTGAAGGTAAAATGTTCTTTTCAAGAGACAATGTGATAAATTTGCATGAAATTATTATTTAGACTGTCAATAGCTAGGCCTGTGAAAAGAGGAAACTATGAAGAAAAAACTGGACTGAAATTTAAAAACTCTCATAATTGTTCAAGGAAAAGGAAATGATCGATCCTTACAAAATAAGATTTAGGCCTATAAGAATTTGCTGTAGACACTTGGGCACAATTTTCGTTTGTTTAGAGAACTGGCATAATATCTAGGCTAATAATTATTGATCATTAAAAAATGTGGGGGCGGTGGTCTAGTCTAGTGGGTATTTCGTTGCCTTGCAGCTGAACGAATGACTTCTCCAGTTTTCCATCTTCGTCCAACAGCCACATTCTATGCCGATAATCGCCGTATAAAAAGCCCAGACTGACCACGAAATGGCCATTGGTCAGTTTTCTTTTATGCAATAGATCACGGCTATCTGCATCCGATGATAGATTTATGTCTCGCAAATAAACAATTCAGTGATCGATAAAAGTGCAAGGCATCAGGATATCTGACTCAGAAAACTTTAAAAGGAATAGCTTTCTATTTTAAAATGACATAATATTTAATCTAATCATTTGTAATCAAAAAACAATATCTGTCCTTCTCTGTTCATCACATTGTTGTCGGCTACAATCACACAACCATTTGACTCATCAAGAAGGATCCGCGATGGACCTCGTAATCCGTGTTTCTCTTTCGATGAAATTTCTTTCCTAAATATTAAATCTGAATCAAATAGCAAAACTCGATTGTTATTTCGATCAGCGACCAACACGAATCCATTTCCATCGACGGACAAATGGATCGGATAATACCTTTGTACAATGGAATCTGTAGGCCTACATCCCATGTCAAATGACTTCTTACATTTTCCATCTGCATCTACTAACCACACTCGGAGTCGATCATCATCTCTGGTATATCCATGACTGATCACAAAATCACCATTCGTCAGTTTTATGGCATGCCTCGGATACCGAAGACCTGCGCATGATGTTAGCAGTACTACTCGAACCAATAGTCCATCTGGTGAATATTCGTTTAATTTATGTCTACGTAAAACCGGTAAAATGACATTCGATTCATCTGTAACAGACAGACACCATCCACAATCATTTCCAATATCCCATTTCTTTATTAATTTTCCATTTCGATCAACTCTGAGTATTTGATTCGAACTCCAAGAGTCCGTGAAATCGATGATGTAGAGACATTCCTTCCTGTTGCAGGATACTATATCCAAAGGATCATTCACTTTCTTCAAATTCCATCGACGAATGAAACAAGATTTAATGGAATCGTAGACTTCAACTTCTGAACTATTGCTATGAGCAACGAACAATTCTTTGTCTAAGATTGCAAGTCCATTAATTTCTTTTCTAAATCTGGAAGCCTTTATTGTGATCATATGAATTAAAACTGGATTCGATTTATAATCATTTTGAAGATTTTCTAAAACATTATAAACAAACAATCTGTTAACGACCTAAATTATAAAATTGAAATGAAAACTAAAAATAACGAAAACCCAATTGAGCTATTTCAAGGTAAATGCGACAAATCCTAGCGCCAATGTGCAGTGTGCATTCTCTCTTTTTTATATCTGTGCACGAAGGCGGGATCGCTTCCCGCTACCATCCCAAAAGTCCACTCAACCTTCGGAACCTTCCAATCAGCAGGTGCCACGTGGCGTTGGTAAAATAAGCAGTAGGACGTAATGGGTTGGCTGCCGACAGTTAAATTCGATTCCTGTCATAACTTGTCATCATCCGTTCATAGCCAATGATGAATTGCAAATTGCAATCATGCTGCGTTGTGTCAGTTTGAAATTTAACGATTAGGCTATATAAAAATAAAAATTATAATAATAATAATAGTAATAATAATAATAATAATAATAATAATTATTATTATTATTATTATTATTAGTTTGACCTTTGTACCATTTCAGTAGGCCTACCTCATAAAAACCCTACCTCGTTTGGACAATCAGCTGCTAGTTCAGTGATTCCCAACCTTTTTTGGCTTGCGGCACACTAAGAAGTAACAAAAAATTGCGTGGCACACTTAATTATAATTACCATTTTTTAATCTATTTGTCACTGTTATTTAATAATATTCCAATTTTAATGTTCCTCTTATCTAAATAATAGCCTACTCTAGTGAGTCTAGTCAGTCAGCAGATCAAATTGAAATTAGGCTCCAGAGATGACAATCATACTCGCCAAAAAATCACCTTTTTGGGTCGAGGAAAAATTTGAGTCTTCGCCCCAAATAAAGCCCAAGTTTTTAGCCCCCCCCCCCCCAAAAAAAAACCCGAAACCAAACTCCGCAACTCCGCCCATGTTACCCATGCAGTCAAAATTGTCGATTGCAAGCGAAGGAAAGTAGGCCTAATAATGCTGTAGTGCTGGTTGTAGGTCTATCAATGTGTTTAGTATTTTAGGTGCAACTTTCTTTTTTAACTGAGATTCAATGACTGTGGGAAAACAATCAAGAATTACCTTGGGGATCTTAACCTGCTATAGTATAGTGTCAGTGAGAAAATTATAAAAATAATTGATTGATTGATTGATTGATTGATTGATTGATTGATTGATTGAGAAAGATTAAGACCAACTGACTTAAGTTTTGATGTTGCAGTGATGATGTTTTCGGATGTTTTGCTTTGAACCATTATTAATTTATTAATTAATAACATTTTAGAATTTTCCTGCGGCACACCTGCAAAGTTCTCGCGGCACACTAGTGTGCCGCGGCACACAGGTTGGGAATCACTGAGCTTAGCTGCTAGTTAGTAAAGTAGGATGATCTGCCTGGTATAAAAAGGCAGCCTTATATGGCCAAGCAAATACCCACCGGAAACTTCTCAACCACATACATGTAATTATGTCATTTGGCACATGATCAAAACTCTTCATTGATGAAGAATGCCATTAGTCTACATGTACATGCAACGTACCTACATGCATTGTAGGCCTAGCACAAGGTCACGCTATAACCAACCTGTGATTATTCAATTAACTGTTAAATGCATTGCTCCTTGATACCTTCTCAAAATGGAATCTACATGTAAATTCTGTTTAATGTGCTTCCCCAATTCATAGCCGACCGGCGCAACTTCTCCAAAACAGCATTCAGCTCCAAACCGAAGTGACACAATGCCATACTGAAACCGACTACATGATTTCCCAATTGGAAAACGGCTTTTGTAAACCACGCCAAGTCGTCAATCAGAGTAAAGCCGACTACATGTACATGTTGAAGATGGACTCAAAACTTACGATACGTTCCTCTTAATCAACGGATATTCAAGAGTTTTTTTACCCAGATGAAGTTTTGCTTGGAGCTCTATTTGCTTTTTCAGTAGACGATCCTGTTTGGCTTCCCATGCTCTCTTTTGGTCATCGATATCCTTCTCCAGTTGTTGTACTTTCTCGGTTTCTTCAAGAAAATTAGATAAAAAAGACACTAATCGATATCCATCCGCAGTTGTTGTAATTGTAATCGTAATTGTAGTCGAACATTTATATAGCGCCACTTCAAGAAAACTCGTCAGAGGTGCTCCCGACCTGACACCAAACCATAATAAAAGAGAATGGTTTTCAAACGCTTGCGGAAAAGGGGCAAAGAAAGGCAAAGAAGTTCATTACAGAGACCAATAGGTAACTAATTCCAAAAGACGGACCGATCACAGCAAAGCTTCTATGCAGCACTGTGGAAGATCGAGTCATAGGAACAACCAGGTCACCAAGATGAATACGGGCAACAATATATTATCATAATACTAATTTGAAGGAAAACAATTCCAGACCTTAATAAAAATAGCACACACGGTATACTATCAATTATGTCGTAACATATTTTCAAAAAATTGGTGAGACACTGTAATTTAAAGGCACAGGCATATAGCTAACGCTTTTAATAAAAATTATTCATCACAAGGAAAATTCTCGACACCCAGACAAACTTAGGTAGACCAGCTAACCACTTAAATCTAGTGCTTTACTAATCATGAATTTGACTAAGATTATGGCCTAATACATAAGATCGAACGAGCTTGCTTGATTGTGTAATCTGAAAGACTGAAAGACCGAAATACCCCTACCCCCCACAAAAACTCATCGGTTTTGTAAAAATTTAGTGGGTCACCTTTTAGCCATGGGGTGCTGAAGCACCCCCCCCATCACCCCTTGGTTGTGCCACTGTGCAGAGTTGCAGGTACTGAACGCAGTCCACGAAAGAGGATCCTACGTCAATCAAAGTAAGTCTATCAATTACCATGTTGATTGTTGAAGATGGACTCAGAATGTACGATATATTACTCTTAATCAACGGTTATTCGAGAGCTTTCTTACCCAGATGAAGTTTCGTTTCGAACTCTTTTTGCTTTTTCAGCAGACGAGCTTGTTCTAGTTCAGATGCTGTCTTCTGGTCAATGATATAAATCTCCAAATGTCTTATTGTGTTCTTTGCTTCAAGTAAAATTAAGTAAAAATACACTTGTACATAGGCCTATATGCTACATGTATGATTCCATCTGAAAACGGTACGTTGCAGTAGACCTTGTCAAATTTTAGCGTTTATATTTTTGAGTCTAAAATTTCGATATTGAATATGAGCTTAATTCAGGGGTCGTTATACGATACTTGTGTCCAGAGCAATTATCATAATCTAGCCTAAAATGAGAATCTTATCTAGTCTAACCCTGTTTTGTCTAAAATCATCTCATTGGTGTCTCTATCAAAACACGAGAGGTAGGCCTATAAATTGATTGTCGTTTCAAAAAGAGAAACTTTATCAATCATCGAAATCCTATCCAGAAGTTTGTTTGAAATCCAATAAGACAATCATAAGCTAGCCCGACAAAAATTTCAAAGAAGCGTTTAACGGTACGTGTGCGATCATATCCCAGACAGTAGATCCGTTTAGAACAAAGTTAACGTGATTGGCAGTTAAGGAAACAATTTTAATTGAGCAGATTAGCAGTAAAGCGAGAGAGGATCTCGCGGAAGACGAATCGCTGTCAAGGGTTAGTTGCCTGCTTTTACAGTGATTAATGATTATGTGGAAATTCAGTTTGGACGAGTCAGGGTGATCGGAGTAGGCTATCTCAGTGAATGCATGAACAGAACGCTTGAAGGTAGATAGGATAGCAGGACCAGATAGCAAACCGAAGATAAGCTTAGGGGCCGTCCATAAAGTAGGCTACGTCACGCTCCAGGGGTGGAGGGGTGTAAGAAAGTGTGACAGTTTGTGACAGGGGGAGGGGTCAGGCAATGTGTGACGTCACACATTTATTTTTAAAAAATTATTTCTAATTCTTTGATATATTTTTTAGTAGAATTTGAAAGTTTTAAAAATAATTTTCTAAAATTTTGTGAAACATTTGAATTAGTTTTATGTCAAAATAGCATGAAATGCGTATCCCTGAATGTGTTGTTCACGATTTCTCTCGCTAGGCGCGCTAGTAATGCTGTTGCGAAACCTTGTTTTAGGCCCTATGTATAGCCTTGCGGCGTTTTTTTATATTCGAAAGTGTGACGTACGTTAGGGGGTCCGAGATTTGTGACAGCTTGTGACAGGGGGGAGGGGGTCAAAAATGGTCAAAAATAGCGTGACGTACTTTACGGACGGCCCCTTAGCCTACATGCAGACCGAAGATTATTTCGTACGCACGGAATGTAAAATATCGATCGTTGAGGCAGCATCTGCCAAACAGGTTCATTCATTCATTCATTCAAGTATTTATAATAGCGCCTCTTCAAGGAAACTACTCAGAGACGCTCCCGACTCCAGCACGGTCAAACAGAATAGTCTTGCACTACATCAGGCCCTATTACACAGTAACTCGGTAATTCAGTAACTGTTGCATACGTACATGTAGGCCTAACTAAATAGCATTAATTACGATGATCGTGAGAGTGGATTCGTAGGAACTATTTTGCCTACACCTACCCGATAGTAATTCAGATTCCAATTGACGCACTCGTTGTTTCAAGTCATCTTCATTTTTGCGAGGTTTTGTTGATCTAGTCATCAAGTCATTTTCAGGCTTCTGAATCTTTGCTGTTCACAATTTAAAATAATTATTCTACTCATTATATTGCACAAAATTTTAAGGTTATTATGGTTGTAGCATTAATTGCGATGATCATGACTGGATTTATATGAACAAATTTCGAACAATAAAAGTTAGAAAAAAGCAACGTCCGAATGAGAAATATTAATTCATAATAGGTCTAAGTAGGCCTAACTTAAATCATACAAGACATGAATGGGGCATCAAACGCAAGTCTTAATCAGGTCAATATTCAGACACAACTGAATGCAGTAAAACAAAGATGCAGCTATGGTTGACAAGCAAGAAACGTAAGTCTTATGTTGAGAACGATGTGACATAAGCGACCGTCGATTACTTAGGCATAGGCAATTAGGCAATTAGGCATAGGCATAGGCAATTAGGCATAGGCAATTAGGCATAGGCAATTAGGCATGAGCAATTACGCATAGGCAATTAGGCATAGGCATAGGCAATTAGGCAATTAGGCATAGGCAATTAGGCATAGGCAATTAGGCATGAGCAATTAGGCATAGGCAATTAGGTATAGGCAATTAGGCATAGGCAATTAGGCAATTAGGCATAGGCAATTAGGCATGAGCAATTACGCATAGGCAATTAGGCATAGGCATAGGCAATTAGGCAATTAGGCATAGGCAATTAGGCATAGGCAATTAGGCATGAGCAATTAGGCATAGGCAATTAGGCATAGGCAATTAGGCATAGGCAATTAGGCATAGGCAATTAGGCATGAGCAATTACGCATAGGCAATTAGGCATAGGCATAGGCAATTAGGCATAGGCATAGGCAATTAGGCATAGGCAATTAGGCATGAGAAATTAGGCATAGGCAATTAGGCAATTAGGCATAGGCATAGGCAATTAGGCATAGGCAATTAGGCATGAGCAATTAGGCATAGGCAATTAGGCATGAGCAATTAGGCATAGGCAATTAGGCATGAGCAATTAAGCATAGGCAATTAGGCATAGGCATAGGCATAGGCAATTAGGCATAGGCATAGGCAATTAGGCATAGGCATAGGCAATTAGGCATAGGCATAGGCAATTAGGCATAGGCAATTAGGCATAGACATAGGCAACTAGGCATAGGTCTATTCCTTAACGCAATAGGCCCTAAGCGTCATTTTTGATCCAGGACATTGTCTGATTTGTTATTATATTTTCACAAAAACAATTGCAAGACAATCTTTAGTAGGCTGAAACAAATTTACGTAGGCCTAAATTATTTTTAGCTCCTTATTATACCATAATTATGTTGTACTTTGAAACATTCTGAATCAAATCAAGCATTCTTGCAAAGTTAGGCTACAACTTGCGTTTCTATCATGCTGAAGTGGGTCGTTGGTCAAGATGATTTTAATATCACATTGTTTCTATTATTGACATCCCCTATCTCATTAAAATAATATTATTGTATGTGAACATGTGAATAGGCTAATAACCATGTAAAACGGATTGTTCTTCTGGTTGTAGGCCTACACGGATCCCACACTCTGGTTCTTGATTGTCGATGGTTTCGAGTAAGTAGTGATTGTTTTCCTTCAATGCTTGCCGTACAACGAGAAATGCTCTGGGATGCTTAATGGAGAACAGATGGTCGAGAATAGCTCTACATCTGTCTGATGCGATAAGATTCTCGCGGCACATCCTTTGTTTTTGGTCGATGGTGATCACGTGTGCTTGCACCAACCAATCAGACAGCCGATCCGGTTCAACATCGGACACAAATCTGGCATAGACGTTCAATATCCGACACCTTACTTCGTCATTTGTGAAAGAATCTGATACATAATATAAACATTTAGTCTTACAGCTAAGAACATTGAACTTTGCAAGCTGGTCTTATATTTCTCAAATCTCTTCTGTCAACGTAGGCTTCATATTTTTAATAGTCACGCGGCAAAAACTGTTTGCCAATAATTGTAATAGACCTACCGTCTATTTGTCTGGCCTGCCTCTCTCTTCTCCCATATGATTTTTTGTCGCGTCCTCATCCTTAATCTATCTTTGGTAGTTAGGGCCTACTAACATTATTGTCAAATCTCCATTTGCTTATTATATTTATTTATTAATTTTCGATTTAGTCAATATCTCGAGCACCGGGTGAAAGCATTAATAATATTATTGATGGTCGTTTAAATCACGTAATTCAAATCTCCTTGATCAGTAGGCTAGGCTATTAGACTGGTCCACAATACAATGGCAAAAAATTAAGTTTTTAGAATTCTTTCTCCACAAGGCTTATATTTGTCCACTTGGGTTAGATAGTCTTCCTGTAAAATTTCAGCCTGATTGTGCAACGTTTAGAGGTCAACCCATTCTGAACATTTTACTTGAGTGCTAATAATGTCTTTACGTCATGTTAACCATCACTAATATGGCTTTGTCTAATCTGAGATCAGACCCAGAGTACTGGCTATTGGGAAAACCAGTCCCTCGGTTATCTACTGTAAGATTACCACAAGCCTGGATGCACAGCAACTGCTTCAGTTTCATCATATCACTAAAGGGAGGCCCCATCCGGAAAGTTGAAAAATGGCCTGTGATGCAGTTGTTTGTATTTGGGTGCTTGCCAGAATACCAACACAGCTGGTTGTCCGGTGTGTCAGGAAACTGTCAAAGCTTTATCAGAACTACCTAACTCTGAAGATTCACAGACCATTATAAAGAGCAAGTGACAAGATAAAGATTACATGTTAAAGAGTGACCTTCAAAAATTGTTTGATATTGCCTCAAAGGATATGATGACAGAAATCCAGCAAGAAGGAGAATTCCTTCGAATGCAAAAAGACGTATTTTCCAGTAGCATGAGAGGAGTAGACCTAAAGACAGCAGCAAAAGAGAGCAGAAAAAGGCAACGACAAGAGAATGGTGAAAATTGATATGAAGAACGCAAGACAAAAGGCAGTAATGAAGCAGTAGGTGAACTTTCTGCTTTGTCATCTAGTCAAGATTCAGAAGAAGAATAAGCTTAGCCTACTGTTCGATTTAATGCAATGATGAGTATCAGACAACCTAGTCATCGTTCGAGTACATAATGTCTACACTCTACAATGTATAAGCAGCTGCTACTAAAGTCTGCCTCATTATCAAGAAAGATCCAAGAACATCTTCTTTAGTTTAGTTGTTGGTGCTTTGTATAGTGTTGGCCTTCCAGACCGTTATGCTGTGTTTGTAGATGGAGCTGCCAATTAACCTGGCATTTGGTTATGACATTAATTTCAGAAATCACATATTCTAGAAGTTCATAAAAGAAAGACAAGAAGCAGCTGCAATGAAAGAACAAGAGTGCACACTGGAAGACCTGCTATTACCTCTCTGAGAAATCAAAATGTTGCCCATCGACGGATAAAAGGCAAACATGAACCGCATAGCTATTATTATAGTTCTCACTGGAAATTGCCAGGAAAAACTGTTTGGCAATCCCAAAAATGGTGAGCGACATACAAGGTGACTCTCATGCCAACACCAGTGTTGAAGTAATTGAGAAATGGAATCTCCCCAGACTCAATGTCGCTCAGGTCGTACATTAACCATTGCGGAACAATGTATCTACTTCTGTCCCAATAACATAAAAAGTGTCAAATGGGTTGACCTCTAAATTTCATTTATTTTCATTGAAATTTTTTGTGATTACTATAATCATGATAAGGACAAAAACAAGCCTTGTGGAAAACTGAAATCTGCAAGATTATTTTTTTGGACCACTCTACTAGGCTATGTAGAGTGGAAAATGAAGCAGCACCTCGGTGCCGTAGTCATGTTATGTTTTACGCTTTTTGCAGTGGGCTAAGTCGGGTTCTGCGACGTTTATTTTGTGCTGTTACTAGTAATAGGTCTACAGTGGCTGTCTTTCCAGGAGTTCAACATAGAAAGTGAACGTAATGTACCAAGCAGCAATAGACTGTAGAATATATACAGGGTGGCCCAAAAAAGTGATAACACCTCGTAGCAAAGGGTCATTTAATATAATTGAATCAATATAGCGTTTTGTAATTTACTGTCGTATGCCAAGTAGTAATTATGATACTCATAAAACATGTTCAATGTGTCCCTTTTGCTTCTCAACAACTTTTTTGCAAGCGAGAAACACCAACTGATACCATAATACCGCAGCTGAAAAGTTCACGTTCTCGTATGTCTCCTTTCTGGAACTTAATTGTCTTTTCTTTGATTCAACTGAATAAATACGACCATGTTGAGAATTAACTGGCGTGGCATAGGTGAATATCTTGTTGTGTGTAAACCAGATGGTTCGTACACTTCTGTCATTAGGAAACCGTTTAAGTAGCTGCTGACTGCGTTGCAAACGTTTCAATTTGCAATTTTCGTTGAGCGTCTGCCCGATCACACGCTTGTTCGTTTTAAGTTGTAAATATTGCCTTACAATACGTTGCACCGACGACCGTGATATACCCGTTTCTCTTTGAATTTTCCGCGGACTTTTGTGACTGTGAGCCTGTGAGGATCATCTTCTTGACTGGAGATCAGTTCACTCGCCCGCTCAATGTTCTGTCGTTTTCTAGCAGACTTTGGCCCACCACTTCCGCGTTTACGTTCTGTTGTACCGTCATTATCAATTTATTTAATAACCAGACTGACCCTATAGGCTTTGTGTGGAAACTCATTGTTCATTTGCCTTGCACTCCAATGTTTCTCAATTCGCAAATTTTTAATCAGAATACTGTCTTTTGTTGTGAATTTTGTCATTCTGGTTAAAATATCTTCAAAACACGCAGAAGTTGACGATGGGCAAATAAAAAATAAAAATGTCAACCGGAAGTTGTCGTAATAATGATGTCATATGACTAAACAGTTAAGTAAGTAAATTAGTGAACTTTTTCAGCTATTATGGATATAGTCTAAACAGATTTGAACTAATTATAGTACATTATACGAGGTGTAATCACTTTTTTTGGGCCACCCTGTAGCTGCTGTTTGTTTTATTTGAGAATTTATCATTTGGCGTTATCATCATCAGCATATTTCCTAAATACTAGCCTAATCTAGCCTAAGGGCCAATAAGTTTCTAATTCTGAACTTCTGGTTACTAGCACTAGGCCCACACAAATCAATGAAAATCTTACTCTGAGATGCCATTCCAGTTGTCATTGGGATTGAATAACGATCACATTTCTTTGTAAATCTGTAAATAAAATATTTATCTTTCTTCAAACGTGTAAAGACTAATATAATTATGACATGATCAAATAAACAATCCCATTAGTTTGCAGCTGTGCACTCTTGGTTTGCCCTGAAATTTAGGAAACACAACAGACCTAAGATTATTATTTTGTTGACGCCTAGACAATCAACACTTTTATTAGCCTACTTAATAATACTTACTCATCTGACCACTTCTTCAAATTCATGCTTCGCTATTCACGAACTAAGCTTTAATAGTTTCCTTGTATACAATGTATAGGCTACGCTTGATGGTTATTTTCGCCAGGGCACTGCTGATACAGGAGGCCTACATGATAGTTGCACTAAGCCTCAGTTATAATTAGGCTATCACCCCACTGACTTTACACATAGGCATACCGGAATTAAATTATTTTTGATAGAAAGTTAATCAAATTGAAAGTTGAAATATTTCAAAATGGAACCTTCTAAATTGTGTTACACATCTGCCCACCCTTAGACTAATCTGCCACTGAAAAACGTTAAGACTGTATAATCTCTGTGTAGGTCTATAAAGCATTAGACTATTCTGTAGACCTATAGGCTAGCTTATTTCGCTTTTGCACTGCACAACAGTGTACAATTACCGCATATTATATAGAATGGGTAATAGCAGCATCAGTGGAACCATATGACCTTTGTGGAGTGATCTTTTCATTTGCATCGAGGAAGATTTTGATTTTGTACTCACTGATTTTGTTGTGAATTTAGGTGTTCATTCTCTGTCAGCAGCACCGTTTAACCTAAATTAGAATTAAACAAACATCTGAATTTACGTATAATATTTTGCCTGGAGTAGGCCTATTTACTGACTTCTTTAGCATCACATCCTAATCCGGACCTTACAATATTAGGTCATCCTCAAAGTAGACTCTACAAAAGAATTTCCACAAGAACGAGCACACGGAAATTCTCTATCGAAAGTCCTGGCTATCTACAGAATCTGTCGTCATTCGGGTTTCTTTGTTCATTTCGATAACTAAAAGAAACCCCGTAGCTATTTACTGTCTCTGGATCCCAGAATCAGACCATACTTTCCTTGAAATGTCCTGACCTCTGTGTATTGATGAGCGAGTAGGCTATAGCCTATAGGCTGAGACAGGATTCTACTCTCACAACATGGGTTTTCGTAAGGATAGGCTATACTGTGGCTTATTAATTATAAGAGACTCACAATAAGAAGCTTTTTAAAATTGAAACCAAATGGTAAACAGCTTAACAGGAGTAATTGGCTACAAATAAAGAGCGAGTCCTAAAAATGGCCCAATCCCCGCTAATAAAAGGGTCACCCTGTAGAATAAACATTGAATTAAACAGTGATAAGAATCAGGTAATCGGTATCTAGCCTAGCTACATGTAGCTCTGCTAGGCTAGCTGAAAGTCAAGGTCTGTATAACAGTGTATACTCAGATATAAGAGAAAGGTCTTACACAAGAATAGCTTATAGTTAGCCTAGTTAGCTAAATATGTGCACGCGAAATAAAAGATAAACCTAACTTTATTCAATTTCATTTAGGCTATGATAAAGTTAGAAGTTGTATCGCTACCTGGAAAATGCCGCCTCTAAGACAGGTCGTCAGGTCTTCCTAAAATTGATCTTCGTCATTCAATTGCAGATAAAATATTATGTACCATAGCATAGCATGCGGCAGAATTAAAGAAACATTTCTTCGAGATGTATCTTCAACTGTAAGAACTGAATAGTCCTGAGTATTGAATGAATCAAACGCACAACGATCGACCACGGTGTATCACACCCATTCCGGAAGCTAGCCTTCACCTCCTACCTGCTCCTCGTGCGCTCAACCTTTGTCAGCAATATTTATTGGCAAAGCACGGTCTTCAATAGCGAGGCCAACTGCAAGACTTTCAGCAGTAAAGCTACATTGTGCAGTGATATAATCGAGGGCATAATAGACTACGCAGGTAGCCTATCGCCTACGACGTACAGCCACTGAAAATTACAATGTATGCCTACTCGCAATTCGCCGTAGGACCATGCCCGCTGGAATTTGATGTAGGCTATCACCTAAGCAGGCCTGAAGGCTACAATGCAAATGTTGTTAATGTGGGTATTCGGCGCATATAGGCCTACTCCCATGTGTGCTGATATTCATCGTAATTTGTCATACGTACATTGTAGGCCTACCGGAAAGAAAGTATAAAAGTACCATCCTGGTCAAAAAGGCTGCAGTGGGGATGGCTATTCGGCCGATCAGGAAGCAAATACAGCCTATAGGTTAAGTAGGCCTATAATAGTTGGCCTATTTAGCGTATTTAACAATACTAAAGGTACATTTGAGGGTTAGACCTACAATAATTTTAGGGCTACATTTGCCAAGGACAAATGAAAGCCAAGGACAGGGCGTTCAGAAAGTGTCAGTTTTAAAGGATCTAAGTAGTGAGTTGTACACTGAGTGTCTTGACCGGGTTCTGCATACAGCAGCACGTCTTATTAATTATAGGTCGCACGTAATTATGTAATGTGCTCCACTGGTTTCCTATTCCACAGCGGATCACCCATTATAAAAGCTTTGCATTTGTCTGTGGCTGCATGGAGGCATTGGAGGGTCTAGTTCCCATGTACCCGTAGGAGCTTTTTTCAGTGGCTGGCCCTAGAACCTGATGGATAGATAGGTAATGGAGACATAGGAGAGAGAAGAAAGATTGATGGATGGATTGACTGATGGACAGATAGGTAATGGAGACTTATCCTTTAAAAAGTTCTTACCAGGTTGTCTCCTCTTAGCGTACGATAGTGTACGTAATGCAGTAGGCCTACGGAACGTGAAAAAGTATGATTGTCTAACAAATAGCAAAAACAAAAAACTGGCATTGTTACAAATGCTCCGACAAAGCAATTTGTTATTCAAATCGTATAGCATGCACATTGTAGTTTACAATATACATTATTATTACAGCCGCATTGTAATAATAATAGTTTCTTAATTGAAACTATTAAAAAATGTGCTCTAAGAATGCCATTGGCTTTCCTCAAAATAATGTGATATAGGTAGGCCTAGATTGATAGATGGATAGAATAATTGATTGATTGATTGATGGATAAATAATAGATTGATTGATTGATAGATGGATAAATACATTAATTGATTGATTGACAGACGGATAGTTTAATAGGTTGATTGATTGATCGACTAACTGATTGATGAATGCATAGATTGATAGATGGATGGATAGGTAAGAGAGACACAGGAGAGAGCAGACAGAAAGAAAAAAATAGATATGAAGAGTTGAGTATGGAGACAGGAGGGATCGGTCAACGACTAGAGTCACTAGAGGCTATAATAATTATGTATCATTATCTAATCAGTTCAATCATTGTGAAGAGACAAAATCAACTGAATATTTGCCTTATACTAAGCACTTCAGCGCCATGACTCACCGCGTATCGTATCGAGGAAGACATTCTGATGTGTCTTAGAAGCATTGTGACTTTAAATCACAATCAGGATTTGGGAGAATCCACGCAAACACGCAATAACAAAAAGTCATATTTAATTTTCACCATTCAATTTATAATTTGTGGACAAGCCAAAATTCTTAAGTTGATCTTGATAACTTCATAGAACACCGGATTTGAGCAAAAGACACATATTAAATTTTTTAAAGGACAGGAACTGAGTTTCTAGAGTGCGCGTAAGCATTGGACGAACTTATTGCCAACTGATAATAGGCTGAGTCTAAAATTGTCAATGTTCATCTTAGAAGAAAAAGGCATTTCAGCACAGTTCTTGTTAATCCTAGCTAACAGTAACCAGATATTACGACCATTCCACTACAATACTAGTGCATCGAAACAATATAAAATATTATAAATCAAATCGTCTCCTTTGTCAATATCTTCTCCATTGGTTTGATCAAATTTCCGTCAAACGGAAGACAGTCAGAACTGGGTTCCAAGAATGCTGACCAGCTGAACAAACAAGAGTCACGATCTCACTCCTTTCGTTATTGTAGTGGAATCCTTGTGGTGACATTTCCTCACCTGCGCCAAGCAGTTGACCATTAAAATCCATGAGATTGAATTCTGAATCCAAAAGTTCCATTCTGCGGTTATGATCGGTTAGCAAGATGCGTCCATGATTGTCGGCCTGACTAATAGCTTTCCAAATGTTTAGTGAAGGCTTGTATTGGCGAATGATATTGCCATCCATGTCGATCTCCGTTAATGCTCCTGTACCGCCGAAAACAAGGACAAGGTTTCCGTTTGACCTTGGAATTATGTTGGAGAACCAAGATATATTCGGAGGCAACCTCATCTCACGCTGAATGGAACCACTCGCATTGCATATAACTAATGGGGCATCATTATCATATTGCTGCTTTGAAAAGATGAAGCCACCATTGCCAGTTACGTACATATGAGGACAAGGCAGATTGGTAATACTACCGAACGTTGTTGCGGTATACTGGTGTTCATCATCTTTGGCAATGCGCCAGACTGAATATTGATTATATACCACACTGCATAGCAGATAAACGCAGTTTGACACACTGCAAGCTGTTATGCTGACCGGATGATACCCTGATAGCAAGAGGACATCTTTCACCTCCGCCATATTGTTACGGTCGTAGATATGAATAAATTCATCTCGATTGTATACACCTCTGCAGAGCAGAAATATTTCGTCTTTCAATGTAGTTATACTGGAGACGGGAAACTGGAGCGGCGGAGACTGATACAAAATTTCCAAACGAAACGGTTCTTGAGCTAAAACAAAATGGCACATGGCTATGTAAATTTGGCAAAATAATTAGCCTACATGTGTTATTTTTGAAAGGAGAAACAATCAAAATGTTAACGCATGGAGAATGGGGATATAATGTGATGAAATGACTTTTTGAGGTCTATAATGGCGAGACTTATTATAGCACGAAGTTTGAAATTACATGTAAGAGTCGGTTGGAGAAAAAAGATGACGAATTAGCAACTATATACAATCGAATTGGTTTGAAAGACACTCTGCTGCAAAAAGTAATCTGCAGGAAATTACAACTGTTTGGACATTATAAATTATAATGCAGAATGGACGACTTCAGGAAACTTTGTGCTTGGCACAATTAATTATGGAATGGACGAACAAAAGGGGACGTCCCTTCCGAGAATGGAAGGATGACATCGTGGAATGGTGTGGAGACAGATCACTGCAGCAATTGAGCCACACAACAAGAGAAAGAGACAAGTGGAGCAAGATGATAAACAGAACATCAAGCATCTACAGGCGATGAACTTACATGTAATGACATTCATGTTGATTGATGATGATGAGGTTAGCAAAAATCTACAACACTTAGCGTTACCTAGGCCTATATAATAACTCACTGAACGTAGGCCCTATATCCTAATTCTAAAGCCATGCAGGATTAACATGTAGGTACACTTGAAATAAAGGAGACTTTGCCTATTATTTTGAGAACTGACCAGTCCGGTCTAGATTTCTGTGAACTTGATTTCGAAAGTAGTTGGTCGTAAGGATGAAGCTCCATTGCGAACAGACAGCTGTAAGTCGCCTTATCACGAGATCAGCCTTTTCTTTCCGCGCACTTTTGGCCAGCTTCATATCCTTCACTTCCATAGTTACTGCTCTAATAAGGATGCACTCGATTAACTCCATTGGTAGATCTTGCAACTACAAGTAATATATCAAACATAAAATCCTGATCCCTTTCGGACCTACCATGCAGGGTAGACTGTAGCCGATGTTGCAATAGGCTTATTGGCCATAGTCTAATTCGTGCTTTACTGACTGTTGCAGTTTGTTGAAATAAAGTAACGTTGATTGAATGATTCATTGAAATCATAGCCTACACATCTTGATTCCGAAGCACAGAATGACGAAGTGGAAGGAGGATTAAGCTTACAGATCAGCTGTGCTGCTGTTGGTATCATTGCAATCCAGAAGACACTTTTATCAGCGCCATTGTCAGATTAAGCAGCGTGCGTTTATTGAAGCCATAGGCCTACTTATAATGTCGGCAGACTCGGAAAATGATGATGGCATGAGGGCGAAATTATTGCACTTCACAAGATATTCTTTCTTGCATTTGAGGGTGGCGTTGATTGCGTTGCCATCAGAATTTAAAAAATGGAATAAGCAGTCTACTTTAACAGGCCGTGTATAACTGTATATCTTTGCTGACCATGCGTACGCGTTGTGCAGCATGAACACTTTCTCTTTCGCAAGACTTGAATATTTATCCAAATTCATTCCAACTAATTAGCCTACTTTTGAGACCAATAGGGATCAAAATGTTTCAGCAGATTCGAATTACATTCAGATTCTATTACCTTCCTAATGATTATGTACTCTAACAGTTCCAAAGTGTAGGCCTACCTTCCTCTTCTGCTTCGAAAGCTTCCTAAGTCAATTTTCTGTATGTTATAGCAGAGACCTGCTAAATTGCTGTGAGGCGCTTTATAAATATTCAATTACAACTGCAGTCACATGAAGATACTCAGAGTTCTATCCTCAGGGTGGAAGCCGCAATCGCAAACTGCATGACGATCACAATAATAATAAGAACATTATTATAACCTACATGTAGGCTAGGTAAATCTAAGAAAACGCAATTCAGTTGCGTCAATATAGCAGAATTTGTAGGCTAGAAAAACTGAAATATTTTTGCAGAAATTAGCGCTTTCTACTAGTCATTCTATAAGCCAGATATTAAGCTTATACTATGGATTCAATTAACATAGTTTAGAGCTATTGAAAACTTGAGACTGATCTTAATGCAAAATCAGCTTACCGTTGTTTCACTGATTGGTGCGAACTTCACGCATTTAGCATCATGTTGGAATGCTGCCACAAGCGAAACAGATACAATCGTATTGTAGCGGACCAGGGGTTGGGCGAAAACACCAGGAGCCGAGTGCCAACCCCAGTCGTCAAGGTACCCTCAGTCAGTCCGCGCAGTACGGCCTTGGCTGTAGACCAAGGACTAGCCGGCTAGGCTTAAACACGTTTATTGAAGAAACCACGATGATCATATAGAGTTCACAGCAAAGTCAATAGGCGATTTATGTAGCGCCACTGTTCAGAATGTCAGTTCACAGCAATCGCTATAGCACTTCAAGAACGAACTGTTTGCGTCAATTTCTACAGCGCTGGAATCAGAGTCCGTGCGTCGATGCAGCCGTTTATGTAGCGCCAGAATTCATGCGTCGATGCGGCAGTTTATGTAGCGCCAGAGTTCGCCGTCGGCAGAGCTCACAGCAGGCAATGACGCCTGCGTGAATGGACGGAGTAGATACGAAGCATTCAGGAGTCGAACCGGCGTCGTTAGGCACAGCAGGCAACAACGCCTGCGTGAATGGACGGAGTAGACACGAAGCGTTCAGGAATCGAACCGGCGTCGTCAGGCTCCACCAACCGTTGACCGTCGTCGAAGGCAGGACGGACCTCGTATCCGTCCCTGCAGCACCAACTGCAGACCGTCGTCGAAGGCAGGGAAGACCGTCGTCCCGGTCCCTGCAGCACCAGCCGTTGACCGTCGTCGAAGGCAGGACGGACCTCGTATCCGTCCCTGCAGCACCAACTGCAGACCGTCGTCGAAGGCAGGGAAGACCGTCGTCCCGGTCCCTGCAGCACCAGCCGTTGACCGTCGTCGAAGCAGCTTCGTCCGTCAGCTAGGTTGCGGTAGTCGGAAACCGCAACCCCAGTCACGTAGAGGAACACCTGAAGAGGCCGATTGTTCGAGCTCGAGGCACAGATTCAGGATCCCTCTACAATAGTATCACTCAACAAGCGTTTTACCGCTCATCAAGCCAGATCATCAGCCAGCTACTACGCGTTTTACGGCGTTCTTCACTAGGCCATTCGTCTGCGTCGAAGCACGGACAGAACCTCTCTTATATACACTGCCAGCGTAGGCCGGGCAGGAGCTTAGCCTAGCAATGGCTGGCCTAAGGGGGCGGCAATGTCTGAGCCAGCAATGGCTGAGCCGGCAATGGCTGGCCTAAGGGGGCGGCAATGGCTGAGCTAGCAATGGCTGAGCCGGCAATGGCTGGCCTAAGGGGGCGGCAATGGCTGAGCTAGCAATGGCTGAGCCGGCAATGGCTGGCCTAAGGGGGCGGCAATGTCTGAGCTAGCAATGGCTGAGCCGGCAATGGCTGGCCTAAGGGGGCGGCAATGTCTGAGCTAGCAATGGCTGAGCCGGCAATGGCTGGCCTAAGGGGGCGGCAATGTCTGAGCTAGCAATGGCTGAGCCGGCAATGGCCGAGTCAGCAATGGCTGGCCTAAGGGGGCGGCAATGGCTGAGCTAGCAATGGCTGAGCTAGCAATGGCTGAGCTAGCAATGGCCGAGTCAGCAATGGCTGAGTCAGCAATGGCTGAGTCAGCAATGGCTGACCAACAGGCAAAGACAAGCAGACGGACAGGCAAGCAGACAGCAGCAGCAGCAAGCAAGCAAACAGCCCGTAGCAATATTTCAACACCCCCCCCCCTAACGAAAAATCCTCGGTCTCCGAGGAGCAACACCGGGGAAGGGGAGAGCAATGCCATTAATGAACGATATATGAAAAGCTTAAACTTGGCAAACGAAACAAGTAAAAACGTACATTTACGTAGCGCATATTAATGTACTTTGCGCCACGTAAACAAATAATACCCGTCAACGGTGAATTATTAATTAACAGACAGCTGTGGTCCCATAAGGATAGACCACAGAACGGCACCGGACGATACGAATATCAAATAATCACAACAATATCAATATGTGCAATGTACAAAATGGGCCTACATCTAACATTTTGAGGTAACGGCAGCGTAACAGAAAAATACCGTATTGCCCTCACAAATCCTGACAATCAGGTCCCAGACCCACCTGAACAAATAAATCAGAGAGTATTATCGTTCGGTCAATAGAAGTCGCGAATCGAACCAACCGACATTGACAATAATCACAATAATAAATCAGACAAGCGACATAAACTCAGACTGTGTGATCAAAATTAAACAGAAAAGTACCCTTTTGGGTCGGCCAAACCTGGACAATTAAGTCCTAGTACGCATGAACAAATTAAACAGCAAACGCCACGACGTGTACTATACATTCAGTGACAAAAATAATTCCGACTAAACAAGATCACAGACGATTTATCAAAACAAAACAGAAAATACCCGATTGGGTTTCGCAAACCCGGACAATTAAGTCCACGATTAACGATGAAATTGTGCCACATAGTGGTCCACAATCCACAATATTTGTTTTCCTCTTCGGGTACGAAGTGCGTTCATGCACAACCCCCGTACTCTTTTTTTTGTTTGTTTTGGGTGCGATGTGCCGTTTGCGCACAACCCCCTTTTTTTCTTCTTCTTTTTATTGCTCTCTTTTTTTTCTGTTTCGGGTACGAAATGCGAGGTGCGCATAACCCCCTTCTTTTTTTTTTTTCTTTTTTTTTTTTTTTTTAGCAGCGATGTCCATGATTGCGAGTTATACAGAATCAAAGAAATGAAATAATAGCAGCCAAACATGGCTGAGACTAGTAAAGAAAAACAGAGGCCAGGCACGGCTTGTATAAGCAGAGCAAAACACACTAGCCACACAAGAATTTAAAGCGCAATTTTAACCTACAACCCTAAACCATCAATTTGCACAGAGCCACCTACGAGAGACTGTCCTCTAAACACATTAATTCCTGCTCTGGCACCAATATCAAAAACGAAATTATAACGCGATAAGAACGCAAACTAGCTTGACCTACATACTGATTTTCAAAGCAAGCTTGCATGCAAATAATCGTACGATTAATCAAATGATTTACACTAAGCATTAGGCCTATAACAGTCCATCTAGGGACAAACAAAATGCTTCGTTGCACAATAAAAGCGCCTCTCTCCACAATAGAAGCGTTCATAAAAATGGTGCATTCCACAATAAAAGCGTTTTCTTTCCACAATAAAAATAACGGTGCACGCCACAATAAAAGCGCTTCTTTTCCATAATAAAAATGAAAATGTTTCTTTTTCAATAAAAATTAGGCTTTTCACCAAAAAAATGCGTCTTTTCCCCATTACAATTTCCCTCGTTAATCGAAATGAAAAGTCCCCTTTTTGCAATAAAAAGACTGTTTTTAATCAAAAATTGATTCCTTTAACATCGTGTACTCGGAACATCCTGAGCGTGTAGACAATTACTTGCGCGTCGCAGATGAAGAACTGCGCGCAGACAAGAGCGCACACAGATGCGGAACCTGTGCGCCATCGCTCGCGGAACCGAGCGCCGTCTACTGGAACCGGACTGGTCGACGAGTGGAGCGCCGAGGTCGACCGGGACCGGCACTCGCTTCGTCGGAGTTTTCGTCGTGCAAACTTTCTTCGGTTCCAGACGCTCTGTTCTTTGATTGATCAACCGCCGGAAGGGCTGCGCCGTCGATGACTCCACCATGTCGATCTCTGGAAGTTGCTCGCTCCGCAGTCGGCTCGCTCCACTCTCCTTTCGTTCTCCCGTAGCAGTGGCGAAGTTTATCAACGTGTGATACGAAGGACTTGGCCTTCGGCGACTTTTGGAGGAGGTAGTTGACCGGACCACACGCCCGCACAATCCGGAATGGACCCGTGAAGTTACGTTGAAACTTCGGGCTGCGTCCGACGAACTTCCGTGGGCTGAAGTAGTAGACCCAGTCACCTTCCTCGAACTTTGCAGGGCGTACTCGCAAGTCGTAGTTGTGCTTGCGTCTCTCGGCGCTCTTCTTGAGGCTTTGCCGTGCAGTGCCGTACGCCTTCTCGAATTTCTCCGACAGTTCGGCCACGTAAGACAGATAGACGAATCTCTCCCGAACCAGTCTATTAGGATCTGGTTGAAATCCTCCGGGGTCAAAGGTCACAAGTTCACAGTTCAAAAACCAATCACAGATAACGAAACCGACTTGAACAAGGCTAATCTTTCCCTGGAGACATCCACAATACGAATCAATTGTGCAGAAACACAATACGCAAGAGAGAACCCAAAGACAGACAATCCATCCGGAAAAAGGATTGGAATCCTTCCGTGTCAGACGAGGCCTAATCAATTTGTCGTGACCAGAACAAGAATGCAAAGACACATATTTCTTATTAGCGAGGACTACATTGGCGGAACATTCATCGACAGCAGGTTCAACGAAACCGGTGGCCAACATCTGGTCCAGTTCTGCATCAATAGCAGCCTGATACGGAAGCGGTTGTCTCCGCAAAGGTTGTCTCACCGAACGAGAGTCTCCAGTATCGATTCTCTGCTGAGAAATCATGGTACTCTCCAAGTCATGGTCAGTATTCGAGAAAATGCTTTCATCCTCGACCAATAACTCCTTCAGTCGTTCTCTCACATCGGCCGGGACATCCTCAGAAATTTCGTCCATTAACTTCCCGATCACAGGGTTGTCGTCAGCAGTACCCGTCTGTCTCTCATTGTCTTCCTCAACCTTGACGGGATGTAAGTCGCCCAACATTTGATTAGCTGCCAACAGGGCGGGTTGCTCATTTAAATTTACAACAGGAATGCAAGCATTATCGGCATCATCACCCAACTCAACTCTGGCTACATGGAACCCAGGCTGGATTTCTTTGGACTCAGTCATCCAGGCTTGTGCGGAGGTCGTCAAATCACGATACTGAGTTTTACATGGTACATAACAATCCGAACGAGGAAGAACAGTTGTCTCCTCAGCAACCACAACCCTGCGACACCAAAGCGAGCCATTGCCCTTAACCAAAGGAATGCGGCGTCGACCAATAAAAAGTGCGCATTGTCCAAAACCCAAGCGACAACGATGCTGCCTCAACCAATCCATGCCAAGCATTGGTTCACCAATTTGATCAGAGACAAGAAAACTAGTGTCGATAGAAAACCCTCTAGAAATCTTAATCGGAGCATCAATCTGACCCAAGACTCTAATCTGCGTCCCATTAGCAGCCAAAGGAATGCGATTGCTAGGCTGGAGCGGCAAACCATCAACATCAGCAGAGGGAACCAGGCTTACCTCCGACCCAGTGTCCACTAGGCAAGTTCTTTGCTGTCCGTTGATCGTTCCACGGATGTAGATCGCGTTGTTTGTCACACCCGATGCTCGGTCTCTCGTTGTATGGTTCGTGACGGTTGTTCCGTTCTGTTCCGACGTCGGTGGGTCCGAGGTGCGTGCGTCGTCACTTCGGTTGGAGAATTGCTGGCGCTGGCGACACCGGCGAGCCACGTGGCCCACCTGTCCACAACTGAAGCAGGTTATCCCGCGTCCGGGACCACCTGAAGCGTTTCCTCGGGGCGGAGACGGAGGAGTAGGAACGGTAGATGGAACCGTCCGTGGAGCAGTCGGTTCCGCGCCGAAACTCGTCCGTTGCGAGCTTCTGAGTTCGTCCAGCTGTCGGCAGATCCTTCCTTCCATGTCTTGTTGCCACTTACGTTGCGAGGCGAAGAAGCTGTCCAGTTGAGACTGGAGCTGTCCACCGGCGTCGACTTCTTGAGACCCTCGCACTCGGTTGGCAGGTCTCCGACGATCCTCCATGTCCGACGTCTGTTGATACGCGGACAGGCGTAGAGCGGTTCGATACGCCTCGTCGATGGTCTTCGGTTCCCGTTCTCTCACCTTGAGAGACAGCTCCCGGTCGCGGATTGCTTCCAGGAAAGCGTCCTTCGCGAGAATTTCCGTCGTTTCGTTGGACGGGACCGGGTAGGCAAGGACGACGAGTCTCCGGATGTCGTGCAGCAAGTCGCCGAGAGTTTCGTCCGCTCTCTGCCGACGGTAGTAGAGCTGCGCTCGGAAGGTCTCAGCCTGACCCTCCGATCCATACCGCTGGCGTAGTCTCTCAACGAGCTGTTCGTACGTGACCTCGGTGCTGGCTCCAAAATCCCACAGCAGCTGCGTTGCCGCCTTTTCCAAGGAACATCGGAGAAAGTCGACTTTATCGGCTGCAGTCCATCGGTTGTGTCTTGCGCAGACGTCGAATTGTGCCAGGAATGACTCGAGGGATCCAGTTCCATCGAATTTTCCGGGCTTCATAGGATTCTTCTTTTCGCCGACCATGCGACCGACGTTTTCCAGGACTTTTGATTCCAGTCTGCTCGCGTCCCTCTCCGAAAGTCTGCTGGCGTCCCTCTCCGAAATCAGCACGGTTTTGCGATCCTTCTTCGGCGCGTCGTCGAAGTCAATGTTCTCGAGGAATCGGCTGGACTCGACCTCGTAGTCGACCAAGAGGTCCCTTCCTCGTCCTGCGGCGGGTGTAGAAGTCGTTGGGAAGCCAGCGGCGTTTCCGTCCACGCCACCGATCAGAGGACTCCACATTGTCACCATTCTGTCGAAATTCTCACCAGTTCGTAGAAGTGCAGCGAATCTTTCAAAACCACTTCCGCGAAATCAGCTTGAAGCGGTGCAGAGTTTTTCCAGTCACCCCACTTCGCGGGACCAGTTTGTAGCGGACCAGGGGTTGGGCGAAAACACCAGGAGCCGAGTGCCAACCCCAGTCGTCAAGGTACCCTCAGTCAGTCCGCGCAGTACGGCCTTGGCTGTAGACCAAGGACTAGCCGGCTAGGCTTAAACACGTTTATTGAAGAAACCACGATGATCATATAGAGTTCACAGCAAAGTCAATAGGCGATTTATGTAGCGCCACTGTTCAGAATGTCAGTTCACAGCAATCGCTATAGCACTTCAAGAACGAACTGTTTGCGTCAATTTCTACAGCGCTGGAATCAGAGTCCGTGCGTCGATGCAGCCGTTTATGTAGCGCCAGAATTCATGCGTCGATGCGGCAGTTTATGTAGCGCCAGAGTTCGCCGTCGGCAGAGCTCACAGCAGGCAATGACGCCTGCGTGAATGGACGGAGTAGATACGAAGCGTTCAGGAGTCGAACCGGCGTCGTTAGGCACAGCAGGCAACAACGCCTGCGTGAATGGACGGAGTAGACACGAAGCGTTCAGGAATCGAACCGGCGTCGTCAGGCTCCACCAGCCGTTGACCGTCGTCGAAGGCAGGACGGACCTCGTATCCGTCCCTGCAGCACCAACTGCAGACCGTCGTCGAAGGCAGGGAAGACCGTCGTCCCGGTCCCTGCAGCACCAGCCGTTGACCGTCGTCGAAGGCAGGACGGACCTCGTATCCGTCCCTGCAGCACCAACTGCAGACCGTCGTCGAAGGCAGGGAAGACCGTCGTCCCGGTCCCTGCAGCACCAGCCGTTGACCGTCGTCGAAGCAGCTTCGTCCGTCAGCTAGGTTGCGGTAGTCGGAAACCGCAACCCCAGTCACGTAGAGGAACACCTGAAGAGGCCGATTGTTCGAGCTCGAGGCACAGATTCAGGATCCCTCTACAATAGTATCACTCAACAAGCGTTTTACCGCTCATCAAGCCAGATCATCAGCCAGCTACTACGCGTTTTACGGCGTTCTTCACTAGGCCATTCGTCTGCGTCGAAGCACGGACAGAACCTCTCTTATATACACTGCCAGCGTAGGCCGGGCAGGAGCTTAGCCTAGCAATGGCTGGCCTAAGGGGGCGGCAATGTCTGAGCCAGCAATGGCTGAGCCGGCAATGGCTGGCCTAAGGGGGCGGCAATGGCTGAGCTAGAAATGGCTGAGCCGGCAATGGCTGGCCTAAGGGGGCGGCAATGGCTGAGCTAGCAATGGCTGAGCCGGCAATGGCTGGCCTAAGGGGGCGGCAATGTCTGAGCTAGCAATGGCTGAGCCGGCAATGGCTGGCCTAAGGGGGCGGCAATGTCTGAGCTAGCAATGGCTGAGCCGGCAATGGCTGGCCTAAGGGGGCGGCAATGTCTGAGCTAGCAATGGCTGAGCCGGCAATGGCCGAGTCAGCAATGGCTGGCCTAAGGGGGCGGCAATGGCTGAGCTAGCAATGGCTGAGCTAGCAATGGCCGAGTCAGCAATGGCTGAGTCAGCAATGGCTGAGTCAGCAATGGCTGACCAACAGGCAAAGACAAGCAGACGGACAGGCAAGCAGACAGCAGCAGCAGCAAGCAAGCAAACAGCCCGTAGCAATATTTCAACAGTATCAATTGTCGCGTAGAATTTTATACAACAATTTAGTGAAAGTATCCGAAGGTAAGGCTAAGCTTATGGCATTCTACCCAACTACTGAGGTTATTAATTATTATTAGAGATAACGTTGTAAAAATGATGTGGCCTAACTAACTAATAGCCTAAGTCGTCCAAAGTTGCGAAACTTCGACCTCGTTTTTCTCAGAATTCACAAAAGTGGACATACGACAAGATAATTGTCAGGCGACGAAATGACTAAAATAAGGTCATCAGAATTATTGTCGCCGAAAAGATTGAACATTTCCTCGGCGATTCAGCCATTTATACGCCCAAAACCTCACGTCTTTCAAATGTCTAATTTTGCATGTATAATGAAAAACAGCCTGTAACCTGTAGCTATAATTATATGAAGCGTGCTAAAAGGAGCTTTCTTCGTTAACTTACGATCTGAGTCTTTATTTGTTTGCTCATCACTACTAGATTCAGTTGATGTTCGTTTCTTCGGCATGGTTTAATTAATGAAAGTGATTGGATCTGCTACAGAAGAACAAACGTCGTCTCTCTAAATAAAACCAACATTTAATATTGCAACGAACGCCAATCGATTTCGTGTAAATAGTACACTCATGGATTTAGACAGAATAACAAACTCAAGCGCAATCCCAAGAATAATCCGCGAATATAACTGAATATGAAATCATTCGGAGCTGCAAAAATTAATAATGGCGTCCCGCAGCAACTGCATATTGTGACGTCACACCAAAAACGCGATGTCTAAAACTTTGCTTTCCGAAAGGAAATACATGTACATTTATTACGACAAGTCTAGAGGCAGAAACATTTACAATTGAGAATGAAACTAACAGCAAAAACAGAAATAGGCATTATTCAAATGGCTGCAGTTTCATAAAAATAAATTGCAATTTTAGGAATGCCATGCATAGGCTAGCTTGCCTACTGCATACAAGGCCGTAGACAGGGGGTGTTTTGAGTGTTTGAACACCCCCCGAAATGGAAAATGCAGAAAAAATCTATGGCATTTTCTAGTTCGTGATACAAAAACCATGAAAAAAGCCACTAAAACACCCCCGAAATGAAATAATAGATTAGATTTCGATCTGAAAAATTGAAATTGAGGACTAAAAAAGGGTCATCAGAAATTTTTACGTCGAAAATGGAAACTATTTCCAAGATTTCGACCGGATGACTAAAAAAAAGCCTGCCCAAAACTGAAATCCTGGCCGCATGAATTTGACATTACGTGTTTAAGAAAATTGTTTAATCTTACGCGTCTTTGTCGGTAGGCTACTCGTACTGCTTTAACGGGCTATTTCGACGTTGCTAAGGATTTGAAAAAGTATTCCATGGAAGCCAAGGCCGTAGCCAGGATTTTATTTCGGGGGGTGTTTTCAGTGGCGGCCAGGATTTCAGTTTTGAGCAGGCTTTTTTTGTCATCCGGTCAAAATCTTGGAAATATTTTCCATTTTCGCCGTAAAAAGTAATACCTAAATCAAATGGAAACCTTGCTCTGGTTTCATCTAACAACAAATGGAAAACAAAACTGACGGTGTTTGTGGAGTCGAAAGGTTCGAGGTTCGAATCCATATCGCCGCGTAAGTTTGGGCAAATCCTTAACTCACAACTGCTCAGCGCTTCGGCGTGAAACTTCGATGCAGCGTCCGCTATGCATTCGGGAGGCGGGAGCACCTCTGAGTAGAGAGAGTTTGAAGAGGCGCTATAACAAGTGCACATACAAACTATTTTAAAACGAACATTGCATACTTAGACGTGTCATGTTGTCAACAGAACTTTAAAAAATCGATCACGGTGACAGTTGCAAACTCAATCAGTGAAGAACTATTGCGGTCTTCAACTGCATTGCTCGATATTTTTAAAACGACACAAATAGTTCATTGCTGAGATAAAATCGAAAGCAGTTTGTGATTGATTCGATTTCAGCTGAACATCTTCCCTATTGGAGCTCTCATATAGAACTATTTTAATAGAAATTTGAACAGAAGATTAACTTTTCATCTATTATATTATACTTTCATGCCATGTCTATTATAAAGGCCTAGTCGGCGTGACGCGCTGATAATAATTATTGTGGCGTTTTGAAGACTGGCGCGGCAGAAAATAGGTCTAGAAGACAATGGCGATTGTTGTGGGAACTGGCACTGGCAGAGTGCAACCCGTGGCAGAGTTTCTCCGTATTAATTAACGTCTGGAGTTACATGTATATAAGGTGCCGTCAAACTACACCGAATCAGTTGACTTATTAATCCTGAGAGAGAACCGAAGAACAAGATGACTTCTGTTTACGTTCTTTGCCTCGTTGTCCTCCTGACGCAGTACCTGCCACGTGCTACAGTACTGGCTGACGGTGACAAATGCCAATCGGTGGCAGATGCCGTAAGAAAGGATTCCTGCTGGTATGTGGATGCAACCAAACAGGTCATCCAATGGTACCAAGCAAAGCAGAAATCCTGCCAGGTGCCATTGTGCAGCGTAAGTAGATCTATCATACAACAGGAAGTGACTGATGCAATTGCTCCGTTGAAAAATCAGTGTTTAATCTAGACTTTTCTGGAAGGGGGGGAGAGTCCCCACGATTGACATTTCCTAAGGAAAAATCTTGATGTATAATTGTTCACATGTAAGTTGCACCATTTCTCTCATCCATTCCGAAATCCTACGCGACGCGTGTTTCGTCATAATTTTATAGCTTCCTTTGTGGACATGATACGTATGCTACATTGCGTAGGTTACAGGTTGTTCGGTAATTGTAACAACAGTAGGGACAGTGGCAAGAGAGATACCACGCCTGTCTCCTCGGTCTCAACTAGATGTAGCCTACACGAGCTCTACAGGGCTGCTTTAAGGAAGTTTTACAACTGCACAGCTCCTTCTTTCCTTTCCCGTGTCATCCATGGTAAACTACTTTCAATCGGAGTAAAATGATCTTTTTGCTAGCTTTAACTGTACAGGCGTGCACATTTTGTGCACAACTGCACGTTAAAAATCCCTGAAGCTCTATAAATTTTTCCATTTCAAAAGCTCAACTCCAAATAAAACAGCGTCTTAAAAATGACTAAACTCTATTATATGGCCATTGGCCAATAAATTGCTTCTTTGTCTGTCCTTCAAATGCTATGTTTAGCTTGATATAGGAAACTCATGCTGCAGCTGAGATGCTGAAACAGACTGACGTTTCATATACTAGTGAGCTCAAGAAATAGCCTCTAACCACATCAAAAGCCTAAACATTGCTTAGAAAATTATCCTTCGGTGCGGCCTACGTAATAAGTAAATAAGTATATCAGCAATCTACTGTATCTACACACTTAATATAGCGCATTTGTAGTGCAACAGAGGTTATTCAAAATCCGTGTAAAGATTAATTTATAACGAATAATGTTGAAGATCACTGCAGGATGCGCATAAAAATGCTCTTTGACAGTGCAATCCTTTGGTCGGTGGACTTGGAAACATCAGCAAGATTGAAGTCGCTGCCGGTACAGGTCAAAGTTCAAATTCAAATTCAAGAGACAAAAGAGGGTCAAATTCAAACGACAGCGGAAAGTCAAATTCAGTTGACACGACGAAGCCATACTCTGACAAATTGTGTTGGCGTAGAAGTACCCGTCACAGACTATTCATTTTCTCCGGACGACCCTACGAAAGGAAAGAGCTCGAAAACATTTGGACCATGCCAGGGAATAACGGTTTACAGGTAATTAACAATGAGAAAAAATGATTGTTGTCTCTAACTTAACGACCACTCTAATTTGAAGCAGAGTTCGTAATAATAATAATGACCCAGGTTTGTGAGTGGTCGCTTGATTTGGGCATCAAGTGGGACATTGCAAAGTCACCCGATTAGCTACTAAATATTCCAATATGCCACCAATAATTAATTATAGTACACCTATACAGCGTCTTAAAAATGACTAATCTCTATTATTCATACAACGAATCTGACGACTAGCCGTCTCATACAAGTATAACATGAATAATTTTGGTCTGTGTATGTATGAACAATTTTCATAACGTCCCTTCAAGAAAACTACTCAGAGGCGCTTCCGACTGCAGCGCGGACATTGAATCGGAGTATCACGCCGCAGCGCATGAGCAATTGCGAGTGAAGGACATGTTCAGGATCTCTACACGGCAGCTTGGGGTGGAGTCGCAGGTCCGTTTTACCGTATTAGGTCCATTCTTTGCACCGAATGCCTCCGAGTCCTGAGAAGAGTTTTATTGCCACTTCCTAACATGTCATATTATGCATATTTATCTCAGTATAAGCCTAATGCAAGCCGCACTTGGTATTGGTAAAAAAAAGCGGCAGCTTAGGCGGCACGCACACCTGTTGTCGCTTTTTGCACCGAAGTTCGCAAGACCTTAAAAACGGTTTTGTGGAGTCGGACCCGCAAACTTCCGTCTCCAAGGCACCAGGGCTGTTTTTGAGGAATTTTTAGAACTGCACAACTCCTTCTTTCCTTTTACAATTCTCATCCTCCATGGTAAATTACTTCCAATCGGAGGACTATGACGTTCTTTGCTAGTTTTAACTGTACAGAAGTACTTCTACAACAGTTCACAAATCCATTTAGAACTGTACATTTTGTGTACAACTGCACGATAAAAAAAGCTCTGCAAGGCAAAGAACGTGCCGTTGCACCCGGTGCTACCCGGTGCTACCCGGTGCTACCCATGTGGCGTGGTGATGTTGCGTCGTATACAGTGCAGACAGTTCTACACAATAATTTTATGTAAATGTTAAATGTTTGTTGGTTGACCTCTGATGCAGATGCCGTTGCCCAAATCCAACAGCGATTACTACCGTAAAGCCTACGACACCCGAACCAACCGTTGGTGTGGACCCATACGGTCGGTAATAGATGTGCACTGATCCAACAATTCAATGATACAATGGTAAATTTAAAAATCAAGATTTTATTCTGCGTTCATACAATGAATCTGACGACTAGCCGTCTCAGATAATTATTGTTTTACGAAAACCTTTTTTTAAAATTCCTGATTCATCTGAGCACCGGTACCTCGGAGTTATTATGGGCCCACAGCCTTACGAAATGGAATTCGATTATGTCGGAATATTAGCAAATCAAAGTTTTCTGGATAACAAAGAATAGGCCTAGATCTCTCTGTAATTTTGCCACCGACGTATTTTTGCACTAGGAGCGCCTCTGGTTAGATTGTTATGTGAGAGGCGCTTTATAAATCACAAAATAGTAATAGTATAGTGTGAGTTAACATTTACCATGGGTTAACATTTAACATGAGTTAACATTTAACATGGGCTAACATTTAACATGGGTTAACATTTAACATGGGTTTTCATTTAACATGCGTTTTCATTTAACATGGGTTTTCATTTAACATGGGTTCGATCGTCGTCCATGGCAGTTTCTGTGTTGGGACTTTTACTCGCAATTACTCTGGAACAAGGATAATCAGGGTTTAAAATGTGGCTGGACGGTCATGGACGACGTCCGTGCACTTATTTTAAAATCTGAACGCCGTCGTGCCACTTATTATGTTAAATCTCTGCTAATGCTTCAGTCGCTTGCGTCAATTCTTGATGCAATCGATTTGCAGTTAACCCTTTAATACCATTTACTACCATCTCGGCATTAAAGGGTTAACATGCGTTGAATCTACAGCAATTGGAGATTGGACAACCTTCATCATTTTAATGATGTTTTGTCTGTTTTCTTGTGCAGATATTCGACACAAAGACCATCGTTTCAGAAATTGAATTAATATCCTGAGATTCATCATCATCAGATTAAAAAAATTGATTGACTTTCTGTTCGATTCGTTAAGACATGCATCTCTGATGAAAATGGAAAAAAACTCAGCAAATTGTTGCTTTTGTTCTTTCTCTTGCTTCTCGAGATTATTTTACCGTTGATTCTGCTCAGCGAAAATTATATTGCACTATAGCCAAACTGTCCAAAATAGCGATAGAAATAATAGTAGTAGGAGTAGTAATGATCATGCTGCTGCTGCTGATGATGATGATTACGACGACGGTGAGAGTGGGAGCACCACTGATTAGTTCAATCAATCAATCAAATATTTTTATTTTGCAGCGAAAGTATACATGCAAGTTTCACACATCTTGCACATTGGTTTCAAGAAAGGGAGGCCATAAAGGGATAAAATATTTCCGCTGTCTAGGAACACCAACTAATATATTGAGTTGACGATGTGAGGTGGCCATGACGAAGTCTTTGCAAAAATCAACATAGTGATTGACAAAATAGACAAAGCAACTTTTGCTAAAGAACTGAAGTGAATAACGCAAATAAACAGGAAACTCCAGTGCTATATAGATATATACTTGAATGATATATAGATACTTGAATGAATGAATGAATGAATGAATAAAGCAGAGAAAGAGATAGCCTGCGTAGATGAGTCCATTTTGCCACCTGAGCAGTTGCTCAGCTAACTTTTCATGGACCCGTTTGCAGACGTCCTGGATGGGCATAACTGCTGCACGAATGAGACAGATAGATTAGAACTGCAGTGATTTCTCGAATTTCAAATCTACCACTTTGCAGACTTATCCACTTGTTATTAGTAGGCTAGGCCTACTCAAAACAATGTCATGGCATCATAGAGTTTTTTTCTAGCATTTTCTTCAGCAAAATATAAAAATCAATTCTGGTCCATGAGTTGCAACTTGCACATCAAAAACGACGCAATCATCAATTTTCATAGTTGGCCTACCAAAAAATATTTAGCAATATTCCATGCAAGTGCAAAAATAGTGTAAATAGGTCTACGTGATTTCTTAAGATCCTGATTCACATGTGCTCAATTTGGTTTCTCCCTGATTTTGGAGTGAGAGCTGAGAGGAGTTGAGAGCAGTATGAGAATTGTAGGAAAATAACTGGGGGTGAAACTATGTTCCACGTGGAGTTGGGTTGTGAAAAGGTGAAAAGGAGACTTAACAATGTGACTATAAAAATCTATAGCGAGAGACGCCGAGAGTCAAATCGGCTCAAACCCCAGCAATTCTTACCCTGAATGAGCGAGATGCCAGGTCACTAACTATACCGTTAACATATCCAACAAATGACTGCAATACACGAGCATGCCTGTAACAATGAAACGCACCGTTTAATTACAATGCATGAACCTGACAGAGAGAGACGGACATGTATATTTTTAACATTGTATAATAAAACTACGATCGTCACATGCTCCTATCATAGGCACGTTATTACCTTTTACACAGGAATGCGAATCAGTTAAATGAAAAAACTTATTAGACATAATTATTCTTTAGTATCGTCCACGAACAATAACGTCATCCTGCAATTTGACCGTCATTACTCAAGACGAAAACGTTTGTTAATGGGAATCCAGTGCAGGGACTATAGTTTGCCCTGCCTGTAACTGTACAGCACGGCGGTTGACAGGCGTCAGTAAAGTAACGAAGTAGCCTAATGCAAGCTTGTTCAAAAGAATGTCGAATCGAAATTTTACAGTCTTCAAGATAATTCATATTTACACATTGTGGCCACTGGCCAGATTTCATCAAAATATTTCAAACAGAACAAAAGTTATACCTCTTTTAGTGAGGCCACCCACCGTTTTTTACGGGTCAGCGTAACGTAACAAAAGTAGCAAAACACGATTTTATTAAGCGCACCACGCTGTAGGCCTATTGCAAATTGACAGTAAAGATTACAACAACGCTTTTAAACAAAGGTAGCAATGTAGCCAACGATATAGGTCTAGTTATTTTTATTTTCCAAGTGAGGTTGTTTGTAGGCTATAAACAAATTATAAACGTAGGCCAGTAATATAAGGCTATAGGCCTACCAGCGAGCATTTCAAACTAGTTCTTTGAAATATAAATCAATAATTATATTTACTAAAACTAAACGATTAAGCCTAGTGCAGCAGCCCTACATCACACATAGAAGTAGCCTAACTAATAACATTGTCCAAATACATGTAGAAAGAAATAGACCATGCAACCTAGTCCTCAAATAAAGGGCAGCCGACTAAAATAGGGCTACAGCCATCTTTTTGCAGTGCTGTCCAGAGAGAATAGATTCTAAATGCTTAAAATTATAAAATAGAAAAAGGCTAGTTTTTCAATAGTTATCATAAAATACGACCATGAAGATAAAAACCTTTGATGCAAATATCGCAAATCAGCTACACGTAATAACAAATTATCCACAAAGAATAAGTATTTCGACCCAGTTCTTTTTAAAAAAGCAAGCTGCTGAAATTCGACTATCATGCAAAGCCTAGAAACTATACAACAGGTTCTATCAAATTGTCCATTTCCTCAATGAGCAGCTTATTATTTTGTAAGTCTAAAGGTAGTTACAACACCGCCTTTAGAGTCATCAAAAGGCAAACTGAACCAGTAGTTCGAAAATTCATTCCTTTCGCGGTTGTAATGTAGTTTTCCGTACTCACTTAACTTGTCTTCAAACAGCTGCGTACCAGTACACTCCACGAGATTGAATTCAGAATCTAAAAGCTCGATTTTGTTTAGACTTTGGGCAATAACTATGCATCCATACATGTCTGCATCAAAATCACAGCGATAAGCGACAATTGACGACTGATATTGGCGTAGAATATTGCCATCCACATCAACCTCCGTCAATTTTGTCTGCCATTTGTCGTTAACTGAAACCAGGACAAGGTTTCCATTTGATCTAGGAATTACTTTGTACAGTCTCGAAACTACTGCGGACACCTTCATTTCCCGTTGCAAGGAACCATATGCATCATAAATGCTTATTGCCGTAAGATCATCACTGCTTTGCTGAGCCGTTGAAAAGATCAGACCACCATTGGCGGGTTCTACTAGGGTAGGCCTAGTGCGTGGCATCCACGCATCAGTAATCAATGGTGATGCAGTGAACCGTTGTTTATCATCTTTAGCGATGCGAAGAATTGAAATGACATCATGCATATTCGATGCTCTGCATATTGCATGAACACAGTTTAACTCGCTGCATGCTACTATGCTCGGCTGTTTACCATAGTTTCCTGGTAGCCAGATAACATCTTTCACCTCTGCCATGTTGTTGCGGTCGTAAACATTACAAGTGTAGTGCAGGCACGGTGGGCCATCTACGCTGCCGATCATAAACACATGATCCGTCGTTGAAATCACTTGGTGGATCCAATACGTTTTTGGAGGCACAACGAAAGGATACTGATGCAAAATTTCTATTCTAACCATCTTCAGAGCTAAAATATATTTATGTGCAAACATCCATAAATTGTTTGCATAAAATTGTCCGAATTAAAATCAATAAACATTTCTACTTCAGGTACAAATTAAAAAGTGCAATAAAATACAAAAATTGAAATGAACCTAACACGTTTTCGCGTAGGCTAATTAGCGAAACATAGCTTGCTGCGTAGAAATTATGCACATTGCACGTAAACACATTGGCTAATCATGAAAATGCATAGGCTACTGGAGTGATTAAAACCACCTTAGCCTAATAAATAAACAATGGTGCATAGCTTGAGAGGACCATTGTGCGCAGAGAGCCACAGGAAGGTCATTCCAAGTTTTGTAACCATTGTCGGATTGAAAATCTACGCTAGAATGTAAACAAGTTTTGCAATTTCTGTTTACAGCTTGAAAGACGCGCCTTCCGTAGATCTAAGGCCCTCATTATGCTGATTCAAATTTTGTCGGTCTCCTGAGACCTTGAGCTCAAAAGGCTGCAACGCAACCAAAGCTCCTTAATTCGGGTAGTATTTCGTGTCCCACTACGAACAAAGGTTCCGATTGAGGATTAAGAATAAGCATTGACTGCGCTTCTTAGTTTTGGTCTTCGTTTATCACAAAATAGAAATTAATTTATCTTTCAGGAAATAAATCTGATATACCATCGAGAGATCTCTGAAGTTCATTTCGGAAGAAGTTGGTCGCAAGGATGTGGCTCCATTGCGAACAGACAGTTCTAAGTCTGCTTATCACCAGCTCAGATTTTTCTTTCCACACACTTTTCGCCAGCTTCATGTCGTTCACACCCATGGTTACTGCTTTAACGAGGATATATTCAATCGTCTCCATGGGTAGATCTTGCAACTAAAAGCGAAAAGGTTAAGACATACAACGCCTTCATATAAAAAATTTAAAATGCATAACTCATTATGTGACGAATCCAGAACTTTCCCAAAATGAAGTGAGTTACTAAGACTGTTTCTCAGATATTGACCTAGCAATGCTTGAAGATAGGCTATAGCCTATAACAAAGACATGTAAGAGAGTCTTCGTTTCCTGATGGCCTTTAATTGACCATTTAAATCACATGATAAATGCAGGATATACTAAGAAAACACCGTATGCAACACTAAACTAAAGAGTTAACTCTCGCATTATTCTTTTAGCGAAGTTAGCTTTCATTTTGCAACAAATAAAGCTACTAAGTTACTGAGTGCTAATGAAACATTCTCATTAAAGAATAAAAGTAGGCCTATAAAGTCTGTTGTTTGACCGAAAAGCATAAGGCCATACATAAATAGGCGTAGGATACTTTGATCGGAAACAATTTACGACTTGCATTTAAATGCAACGTGGCTTACCGTTGTGTCAGACAATGGATCGAGTTTGGGTCGTTTGGTGTTGCCATCTTGTTGGAATATTGCTACAAAGAAACAAATGGGATACTTTCTAAAGACAACTACTTGCCTCATTTGTTTAAAAAAAAGTAATTTGTAGTTTTCCTTATAACCATTATGGAACCTGGTAATCTGGGGCTTGTGATTGTAATCTGGGTGACTGAAAATGCACAAAGAGAAAGCGGTGCAGAGGATTGGATATCTAATATTTAGGAACTTGAACAAGTGGTCTTCGTAGAAACTGAAACATTGTTCGAAAGAATAAGAAACTGTTAAACGTAGACCTTCTGTTAAACCTTAATCCATGCAGTTAACTTACAGTCTAAGTCTTCGTTCGTCTGCTCATCATCATCATTGTAATCAGGTGATGTTCTTTTCTTCGACATGACCTTGTTGCATGGGAAGCTTAAACGTCACTTCTTGCCGCAGTCAACATCAATACTCGAAGAAATACCGATCGGTGTTTTGTCTAATGCTGAGCAATCGAATACGAAACGTAAACTCAAAGTCGACAGCGGAAGTGAGGAACCGAAGTCTAAGATGAACGTGTCCTTAGCGTGAGTGATGACGTCATGTGACAATGCTATTATGACGTTTTTGCACTTCAAATTCATTAATCCAATGCTAAATATTATTGGCAATTTTCGCGATCTTTTATAGCGCAGGAAAACAAATTATTCAGCAAGCTTACATCAGATAACGCGACATTTTCCAATTAACAAATGACCTCCACAACTCCAAGCACCCGAAGGCTTCCCTGATGGTCTCCGGTCAATTCACCATTTCACCGGGGGGGGCTTACATTTTTCTTTTATCTTTCAGAGATCCAGAACATAAAACAGTTGACTCTTCTATCGTTGTCCATGCGAAACACACGTCCCATCAAGGCTATTCTTCTGTTTACGATAATGTCCACCACAACCCTCCCTACCAACCATAACTCCATTAGACGATTGGACGTGCAGAGGTAGGCTATAGGCCTACTCACCTACTGAAGGCGCGCGTCTCGTTCTTTGTTATGTTTTCATGACCACTGACCGGTCTCAGGTATGTAGCCTACATGTAACAATGTGCTGAACGCTATTTGGAATCGGTCAACGTACGATTGCGTCAAAGTGTCTTGCTAAGGCAGTGACGTTTAAATAGGGGTTAGTTTCTGTAAGCTACGGTTTCTGTTAACTCCGTTTGTACAGCTATTATCTGTCTAATCTAATTTGGCACAATAGTTTCAGTCAGAGAAAATTTACTTTTACTTCTGAAATGAAGAAACGTCTAAGTTAAAAATCTATTATTTTTATTAAAAATCTGAATGACAAATGCAGGTCAAATTGACTACATTTTCAGATTATAATTATTATTGCTAAGCAATTTGATTCTAAATAACTTAGTTATCGCTTTTAAAGTAGGGCTATCAATGAACTCTCAACGACAGGTTCGGAGCAAAGAAATAACATAGTGGTGCAGACACCATTTTTATGCCTTGAATTTGCAACATATCCTGAACTCTTATTCATGTGCTAGTAGGCCTAATTGAAGTGCTAGATGTGAGTGTTGTCCGTGATATTTCATAGTCATTAAATTTTATAGTGAACTCGCGGTTAGAGTTTATCGTACAACCCGTCTTGCAAACAGTCAGTAACGTTAAGAACAGCACTTTTAAAGGAAAACGTAACCACGTGCGATAAAGTAATTTATTTCCTAAGTGAAGTAGCCTATATTGTGTGAACAATTATCAACGTAGGCCTAATATAAACAAGACAGACTGACCATTAATTTTGAGCCTAGTCCTTTGAAATAACAAGAATAATAGTTAGCCTACTAAAGTTCAACAATTGCACCAGATATAAAAGTGTCTAATAGAAAGTGTCGAAAGAGGAAGGGCAGGCCTATACATTGCAACCAGTTCTTTATAAAAAAAGGTAAGCTGCTGAAATACGACCATCACACAGAATTGGCCATACCTTATTAAATTCACAAGGTATAGCCTACATAAAATAGAATAGGATTAACCTAACATTTCAATAGTCATAACAAAATATTACCTGAAGACAGCAGCTTAGGTGAAAATATGGCAATTATCTATATTATGTAACTAGAAAACTGTCCAATGAGAATAAAATATTTCAACCAAGTTCATTTAAAATTAAATAAACGGCAGGTAACTGAAATTCGACCATCATGCGAAGTAGGATAAACTATCTAACAAGTTCTTGCAAATTGTCGATTTCGTTTCGAGTGATTTATTCTTCTGTAAGATGGATGATAGTTAAAAGACCGTTCTTAGAGTCGTCAGAGAGTCATCTGAGCATGTGGTTGCTACCAACTCATTCCTTTCGCGATTGTAATGCATTCTGCCGCAGCGATCTAGGTCGTCGTAATCCAGCTGTGGACCAGTGAACTCCATGAGATTGAATTCAGAATCTAAAAGCTCGATTCTGCTCAGTCTGTTGGCAATCAATATGCGTCCATACTTGTCTGCAGCACAAGCATTGTTATACATACCAATTGACGAGTGATATTGGCGCAGAATTTTGCCATCCATATCGACCTCCGTCAATTTCGTCCGGCATGTTTCGCTGCCTGCTACCAGGACAAGGTTTCCATTTGATCTATGAATTACTTTGTAGAGATCCCTGAAACCTGAGGACAACTTTATTTCATTTTGCAAGGAACCATTCGCGTCACAAATGCCTATCACCGTAGATTCATCACTGTTTTGCTGCTTTAAAAAGATTAAACTACTGTTGTCGGCTTCAAGTAGGGTATCGTGTGGCACCGACATATCAGTAACTAATGATGATGAAGTGAACCGCTGTTCGTCATCTTTAGCAATGCGTAGGATTGAAATGGGACGGGAATTATAAGCTCCTCCGCATACCACATGAACACAGTTTGACTCGCTGCTGCTGGCTGCCATGATAGGCGGGTATAATTGTCCTGGTAGCGGGATGATATCTTTCACCTCTGCCATATTGTTGCGGTCGTAAACATTAACGTTGAAATAGTCTTGGCCTGCTGTCATGCCGCTCATAAACACTTGATCCATCGTTGAAATAACTCGGAACACAAATCCCGTCTTTGGAGGTACAACGTACGGATGCTGATGCAAAACTATTTCCAAACGAACCATCTCCAGAGCTAAAATGTTTACATTGTAGGCCTATAATTCTAGCACACATTTTTTAAAACTTTAAGCACAGGAAAAATAAAAGAACATAATTGATCATTTTAAAACTATAAGTTGTCGTGTATGTTCGTAAAATGCATCAGCGAATACTTTGGCAGGCGCGGGAAGACACAAAATAGGCCTGCATAATAGACTATAGCCTATAAGCTTACATCTATAACATAGAACATTAAACTAGAATTAGGCCTCTAAAACGCAGGGGCATACAAATTGGACGCACATTGGACGCTATTTGCGTTTGACTTCAACGGTGATTCTTATATCGTAGTAATCTAAAAAATAACTTGCGGTGCGTTAATGATCATTATTCAATATTAGGTGTTTTCTAGGTAGGACTAGTTTTCAAATCTAGAATGGTAAACATGTTTTGAAATTGCTGATAAAAGATTCAAAGCGCGTCTTCCAAAGACTCGAGGCTCTTTCCTTGTCTACCGTCGCCCTGTTTATTATAATTCAGTTATTGTGGATCTCTCTGACCTTAAGATCAATTATAAGCATCAGCAAAACCAAACTCCTATCTTTGGATAGTAGGCCTACTAATTTTCGTTTCCCACTGCGAACTACCATCCTACAGAAAGTTAATAATCATGCATTGACTCCGCTTCTTAGTCTACGTCTTCGTTTATCAAAATGTTCATGCATGAAAAATTCCTTTCATGAAATAAAACCAGTAGGGCCTACCGTCGAGAGATCTCTGAAGTTCATTTCGGAAGAAGTTGGTCGCAAGGATGTTGCTCCATTGCGAACAGACTGTTGTAAGTCTGCTTATCACCAGCTCAGATTTCTCTTTCCACACACTTTTCGCCAGCTTCATGTCGTTCACTTCCATAGTTATTGCTTTAACAAGAATGTATTCAATCGTCTCCATGGGTAGATCTTGCAACTGTAAGTAAAAAAGCTTAAGACATACAACATTCTCTTATAAAAATTTAAACTTCGGGTCTAGAATTATTATAGTAGGCCTACTACAGAAGGTTATTTAACCAGAGACGTGAAAATCAGAGATGGTTCAGTGACGAATCCAGACCTCTACCAAAGCGGGGCGAGTGATTAGGATAATGTTTGCAGACAGCGACCTTGCAGATAATAGAAAATCGTTCCTGAATACCTTTAATTGGCCATCGAAATTCAACACACAAGTGTCCACTAGGCCTACTGGTATGTATACGCATGTAAATAATATTTATGTCATGATTGCATGGATCAGGGAGAACGTGGCAACTCAGATGAAGACCTCGATGGCAAAAATCACACAATGAATGCAGGATATATAAGGAAAAACAGCCTAAGCAAAGCTAAAATAAATCACTACCTGCCATAGCATGCATTCAGCGGTGTAAGCTTTCACATTGATATATCGCGCATTGCTTTCAGAAAAATCTGACGCTTCTAAGTTATTAATAATAAAACTTTTCGACTACAGAATAAAAGTACAAAATCGGTCTCTATCCGAATCTCATAGAGTTATTCGTAATGTTTAAATGTAACGTGGCTTAGCCTACCGTTGTGTCAGGCAATGGATCGAGTTTGGGTCGTTTGGTGCTGCCATCTTGTTGTAATATTGCTACAAGAGAAACAAATGAAATCACGTCTAAAGACAACATTACTACTTGCCTCATTTGTTGATTAATATTTTCAGCTTTTCATTATAACCAATCTGAGGCCTTTAATTGGCCATCGAAATTCAACACGCAATGCCTATTTGTACGCATTTTCTCCCTAGGGCTTTAGCCGCTTTACGCATTCCTATTTTACCTAATCACTTAATCTTGAATTTTTGAGTGTAGGCTACTCTGGGTGACTGAAAATACGCAAAGAGAAAACGGTGCAGAATTTAATATCTAATATAAATTTTAAGAACTTCACCAATTGGTCCTCTAGGAATTGATTCATTGATCGAAACAATAACTAACTGCTGAGCGTACAGTTAAAACTTCATTCAGTGAACTTACAGTCTAAGCCATCGTTCGTTTGCTCATCATCATCATTGGAGTCAGGTGATGTTCTTTTCTTCGACATGACCTTGTTGTTGTTGGGGAAGCGTAGACGTCGATTCTTGTCGCAGTCAACATCAATATCGTGCTGGTAGGTTATTATTGCATGCCGAGCAATCGAACGAGAAAGATAGACTCAAAATGGACAGTCCAAGTATGGAATCGAAGCGTTTGAATCTTTACCGTGAGTAATGACGTCATGAAACAATGCTATTATGACGTTTTGCACTTCATATTCATTTATGCAAAAAATAAATATTATTGCCAATTTTCGGATCTTTTATAGCGCAGGAAAAAATTAATAATTCAGTACCGGTGTAAAGGTTTCAAATTACCCCCTCCTAAACATTACCCCCCGGTAACTTGAAACCGGTTTCAGATTACCCCCCCCCCCGGAAACTAGATTTGCATCAATAATCGCATTTATTGCACTAAAAAATCAGGAAAATCATCCCGCTTCTTGTTTTGGTCTGAAGATCTTCATCCATCATCCTACTTCGTGGTTTGTTATCAATATTTTAATCGAAAAATAATAATAGCCTCGAAGACATTTCTCCATGTAACTTCAGCGGCGATTTAGTATTTTAGTTGCAGATGAAAATATTGATAACAAACCACAAAGTGAGGTGACGGATGAAAATCTTGAAATTAAAACAAGAAGCGGGATCATTTTTCTGATATTTTTAGTGCAATAAATGCGATGATTGATGCAAATTACAGTTTGCAGGGGGGTAATGTTTAGGAGGGGTAATTTGAAACCTTTACACCAGTACACCAGAAAACGTGGCATCTTCCATTCGTCAAATGTCCTTCTTGCTTATCCAAGAACAACTCCAATGCAACAGCCGTTATGTTAATATCTGTTTAGAACTCTATTTTATTATAAAATACCGTATTTACCCGAGATTTTAAGATTAATGTGATATCATAAACCAAAGTATAGGTGAAATAGGAAGGCGTGAAGCCTTATCCGAATATTGCGATCATGCTTTGTTTTTGGATTCCGACAGGTCCAATCCAAACTCCGTCAATTGTTGTCTTTTTCTTGTCTTTATCACCAGTCTCACCGGACTTGTAGTTCCGAAGACTCCGCCGCGTCCAATGATACAGAGAAATAGGTTCTCGTTTTTTGTTGTATTATATTCTTCTCTTGTTCGTCTCTTTGTCAATCGTTGATGTTGTCGCTCAAAGCCTCTGCTCCGCTAAAAATTGTCTGAGATAGGCAGCATCGAAGTTCTGCGATCTCGAACAAAATCCCAGCTGGCACAATGTACTGAATGAGACTCTTTGCTGTACACTTCACGAGAATTGTACATGCAGTTGATGAAGTACTTGGTGGCAGCGGTGCTAATTGAGCAGCAGGCTAACTCTTCGGGGGGCTTAGGTTGCAGTTTAGCACGTGGGTGATGGCTAATTAAACGGAGACATTTCATGAGACTTCTTTGATGTTTTATCGTACATGACATTGTATAAGCTTAATTATTATGTACATTTTATCAATCCATCTTTTATTGATCACCGTTATGTATAGGCCTAAGCTTACATAGGCTACAGTATAGCACAAGCCGTAGTTAAAACGTCTTTACAGCGACGAATACAACATTTCCAGAGTTAAGACTTCGTTTTGCTTTTGGTCAACTCTTTTTGCGAGTTGCCTCAAGCCTTCTGCTAAAACTTCTTGGCGAGGCCTACCTGGAATTTGGCAAGGATGTAATCGAACATTTAATCGAACATTTATATAGCGCCACTTCAAGACAGGATGATAAATAGGCTACGGCGTCGACTGGGTCGATGCACACCGTACGGTATACCACTCATCAGTGATAGGGATAAATATAATTATGCCTCCAACTTAGACATGCTCCGTAGCCTACTTGTAAGCGTAATAGGAATCGGATGACAATGTTATCATAGCATTCAGTAGCCTAGGCCTAATAATAATTATTGCCTGTGTGTTTTGAACATGAGACAGTTGGTTAGCGAAATGCATCAAGCAAAAGGTAAGAAGACAGAAAGGCGTCTGGTGTGACGTCATTGCCCGATGGTTCTGCTTTATGCTGGTCACCAGTTTTCACCAGTGCATACCAGCCGAGCATCACTGCTCAAGCTAACTGCTGGGCACCCCAAAACAAGAGACCATTGTAATATCGCATTGAAACACTGCCTTTGGTTTTCGCACAGTTTTTTTCTGTAAAGCTCATTATGTTGCTAAAGGATGTAGCCTACATGTATGTCACAGCATATAGATTACAGCCCCCAAGGAAACAATCATCTGCAGACACCAATGCATGTCAGACTTTAAACAAGTCTGTAGGAAATCGCATGTCAATCTATCGCTCAATTAAGCTAGGCCTAATCATGCTTTAGCAAACGTTATGTTGGAGCTCTTAAAATTTAATCGTTGATAGGTTCGTATTGAAAAAGAACGCGAAAGCCGAATATCAGAGACGAGATCTCATCCGCTCTGCATTCGAAGTAATTCATTGAAAGTTACACATGTATCACAATGTGAACGGATGGATTCTGTGTGTGCGTGCTCTTTTATAAGACTTCTGATTGCATCAAAGTAAGTCTAGCCTTGTTCATTCGCCGGATTGTACACCCGCACTCGAATAATGTCTTATATTTTCATTGGCTGGAAAGTACCCGCTCTTGATATATTTCTCATTACACCGATGTCTCGGTTGACTTGACCGCACAGTAGGCCTACAGGCAACGGCGGTGTTTTCGTTTAGGCCTACGTTATGTCCACGACGTTTACGCCTCATCAGTGAAGACGTGCTCCGTATCCTATTTACAAGCGTAATCGGAATCGGATGACGATGTTATCATAGCATTCAGTAATTTCAGTAGTTACATGTGTGTTCTGAACATGAGACAGTTGATTAGCGAAATGCATCAAGCAAAAGGTAAGAAGACAGAAAGGCGTCTGATGTGACGTCATTGCCCGATGGTTCTGCTTTATGCTGGTCACCAGTTTTCACCAGTGACCAGCCGAACATTACTGCTCAAGCTAACTGTTGGGACCCCCAAACAAGAGACCATTGTGTAAAATCGCATTGAAACATCGGCCTTGGCTTTCGCACAGTTTTTTTGTGAAGCTCATTATGTTGCTAAAGGATGTACATGTATGTCACAGCATATAGATAACAGCCCCTAAGGTAACAACCATCTGTACGCACCAAGGACAGGCAGACTTTAAACCAGTCTGTAGGCAATCGCATGTTAATCTATCGCTCAATTAAGCTAGGCCTAATCATGCTTCAGCAAACGTTATGTTGCAGCTCTTAACTTAAATCGTAGATAAGTTCGTATTGAAAAAGAACACGAAAGCCGAATATCAGAGGCGAAATCTCATCCGCTCTACATTCGAAGTAAGTCATTGAAAGTTACACATGTATCACAATGTGAACGGATGGATTCTGTTTGTTCTCTTATATAAGACTTCTTATTGCATCAAAGGAAGTCTAGCCTTGTTCATTCGCCGGATAGTACACCCGCACTCCAATAATGTCTTACATTTTCATTGGCTGGAAAGTATCCGCTCTTGATTATTATTTCTCATAGGCCTAATCGGACACTACGGTGGCGAGAATATTAAACAGCATCACATAGTAGAGCATCTTCGAATGTATACGTGCCTAATCGCACAATAATAAAAAAATTGCATAACCTAATGACGCAAACGTTACCAGTCAGCAGAATTGTTTTGGAAATTGCAGAACATACGTCACTCAACTTAATTATAACGTCAAACAACTTCTGATTTAAAACATTAATTGAATAATAATAATTGTCTTAAAACTTTTATAGCGCTATTGTTTATTGTTCAATTTAAGCTTCATCCAGAGGGTTGCATGTTCGAATCTACGTACGGACCTTGGGAAAGTCCTTTACTCGCAAAAGCCCAACGCTTTGGCGTAAAACTCCGATGTGTCCGCGCTGTAGTCGGGAGCGCCTCTGAACAGCGAGCTTGAAGGGGCGCTAAGTGCTGTCGTAGCAGCAGGAGCTCGGACGATACTATTCAGGCTAGATACATTTAAAAGTCTAATCATCCCTCAAGCATCTGAAGAATGTTTGAACTGCCCGTCTTTTCCTTGGCTGTATAGAGTCACATCTATTATAATAGGCTACCAGATGGAAATTATTACCTTCTGACGCTCTGACAAGTCATCAACGCTTACAGACCTACTTCAGTAACGTTGGGAGAGACTGCACTGCAGGCTAGTACAGGGGCTTCTATCCCTATACATGGTGGGCGCAACTTGAACCCAGTGGAAAATAGGGGAATAAGAAAAGAGCCAAAACGCACGTCGGTAGGAGGGGGAGGCCGGCCATGGAAGGCAGTGTTCAATCGAAGCATCTCTATAGAGAAATTCTTCCAGAAACTACATTCCCCCATTAGAAAATGCTTACAATAATCGTTATAGTTTTTAGTTACTATCTACATGTTTGCATTACATGAACTGTTATAGTGTAGGCCTACCATAATAAAATTCACTATCATATTGCTATAATAATAATTATTTACCATTTTAATAAAACGATGCAATCCAATTATGCTGAATATAATTTAATGCTAAATAGAAAATATCGACCCTGGGAGTTGGTGTCTCCAGAAAAAATACCGAGAGGAAGGCAACGGGAATTTATCCACCTCTCTACTGTAACAGCTCCCAAGTAAAACGTATCAATGAAAAGATGGAGACATTGGACTATGAGCCTGCCACTTGACAAAAAACCTAAAGAAGAAGAGATTTAATGTTAACACTTCTTTTTTACCACTAAATGGCTTCTCTCAAATGTTATATTCAAATTTCAGACAGTCAAATTTCAAAATGTTTTGTTCATTGAACACTTAGTAAAACAACATCATTAAATTTATTACATAGCCTGCGTTGTATTTTATTGTATAGGCTATACCCTATCTGTCAATTTACGTAACGATACAAAGTCTCGTGTGGTTAATGATCAGTTTAAGAGAATTCGGCATGTCTTTTGAGAATGTATTAATTCTTCTCGGTATGTACATTTTGGGTTAGGCTAAATTGCAAAGTTTTATCATCATATACATCCATTTATGTATATGTTCGGGCGAGTAAGGACTAGTTGCGTTCTTCTAAGAGATAATTCCCAATCACACAATCATGTGTCACAAAGTAGTTAACCTAAACGCAGGAGTCTTAAATGACTCTCTAAGCTACTCCTTTATAGGTTAAAGTAAAAGATTACTTATTTACTTAGGTGATAGATGCCCTATGGTAAGCCAATAGGATTTTTTAAAATTACAATATTTCTTATTCGTCTAAGGGACATTGTGCTTAATAATTGACAAGAGAAAGGAGCGTTGTTGAAAGACAAACAGATCGAGCAGTTGAACACAACACTGTGGAAGAGGATCAGTCCATTAGTTTCTGGGCGAGAAACTTTGTCCCAGGATCCGACATTTCACGCGTATCGAGTAGAAAATAAGTCGACGCACCTGCTCGCTCGAAATCTCGTTCTTTGATAAACGCCATCACTGCGTAGTATAGAACGTGCCTAGTAGGCTAATACCAAAATTAATTATGCATTCAACAGTGTTCAGTTGTCAACTAAATATTCAAAGTTTGACCTCGCAATACATCTTGATAACGCTGTGTGTATTATCAAGAGAGCACATTCAAAGTCAAAAACTTGATCGTCATCTTGCTAAATGATGTCGCAGTAACGGTGCATGTTTCTTTTCTAAATGATAATTAATATTTAATTATAGTGATTATCTGGCAATATCAAGGTTATTATTAGTTTTGATAACAATTATTTGAGATTTGATTCAATAAAATCGACTATAGATCTAATTATGTTGCATTATGTTTTTGGATAGTTAAAAACATTGGGTGGACTCGATAAAAGTTTTATAACTTTTGTTATGCGTGCAATGTTTTGGCGAGATTTGGATGTTGTACGTAGCCTAAATATCAATTAAGCCTACCGCTAAACATGTGAACCGTGATTTAAAAATTCTTACTTTTGGCCAAGAAAACCTATAGCATACCGCAAATTGCCCACTTTGTTAATATCTTTTCGAATGACAGGTTCTTCTGTAAAATGGAAGAGTGTTAATTGTTAAAACACCGTCTTTAGAGACATCAAAGAGCCACCTGGACCTGAGGTTACTATCTCATTCCTTTCGCGATTGTACTGCACTACGAAAAACTCGCTCAACGCGTCGTCATCCAGCTGTGGACCAGTAAAAAAACACAGGCCCACTTTTTTGACCCACCCTGCGGTTTCTTGAAAATATAGATACTACATAGACTAATAGGCCGACAATCATCGCACAAGACACAGAAAGTAGCCAAAATTACAAATGTATCGAAACAAAATAAACTTCCTCAATTCTTTAAATACATGGCAAGTTTTTACAACACGACCATCACATGATATATCTAAATACGAGTTGTCCAGTCGGAATAAGTCTCAATGTAGGCTATATATCAATTATTATCAAATGCAACAAGCGTTTCAACCGATACTAAAATAGATCATTAAAAGAAGATTAGACGAAGCATCGAAACCATTAAAATACAAATTATCCAAAGAGAAATGTGTTTTTCAAACACGTTCTATTAAATAAGCGGCGAGTTACTGAAATTCGACAATCATATGAAAAAAGGAAACTATCGAATAGGTTATGGCAAATTGCCCACTTCGTTAATATCTTTTCGAATGACAGGTTCTTCTGTAAAATGGAAGAGTGTTAATTGTTAAAACACCGTCTTTAGAGACATCACAGAGCCACCTGGACCTGAGGTTACTATCTCATTCCTTTCGCGATTGTACTGCACTACGAAAAACTCGCTCAACGTGTCGTCATCCAGCTGTGGACCAGTAAACTCCATGAGATTGAATTCAGAATCTAAAAGCTCGATTTTGCTGAGTTTATCGGCAATCATTATGCGTCCATTCATGTCTGCATAACAAATACAGCGACATGCCTGAATTGACGATTCATATTGTCGTAGAATTTTGCCATCCATATCGATCTCAGTCAACATCATTCGCCATGATTCGCTAGACGAGACGAGGACAAGATTTCCATTTGACCTAGGAAATACTTCGAAGAGATCAAAGATATATAGAGACAACTTTAGTTCATGTTGCAAGAAACCATTCGCCCCATAGATAATTATTACGGTACGTTGCTCACTGCTTTGCTGGCGTGAAAAGATCAAACTGCAATTGCGAGTTTCGACTAGATTACTGTGTGGCATCAACATATCAGTAATCAATGGTGATACAGTGAACCTGTTTTCATCATCTTTAGCAATGCGTAGGATTGAAATGGTATCGTGTTCAATCGTTTCTCTGCATACTACACGAATGCAGTTTGACTCGCTCCAGCATTCTGTCATTCTCGGCGTGTATTTTCCTGGTAGAGGGATGACATCTTTCACCTCGGCCGTGTTGTTGCGGTCGTAAACATTACAAGTGAAATAGTCTTGGTCTCCTCTTCTGCAGATCATAAACACTTGATCCATCGTTGAAATCACTTGGAGGATACGAGATGTGTCAGGAGGCACAACGTACGGATAGTGATGCAAAATTTCTATACGAACCATCTCCAGAACTAAAACATATTTAGGCTACATGTTTGCATTTTTATGTGCATAATAGGCCTATTGTCTGTATTAGGCTATACATTCTGCTTCAAGTACAAATTAAGAAGTACAATAAAATGCTAGAAATGAAATAAGTCGAACGTTCTTGTGCTAAATTTGCGGACACCGGGTGTATCCTGGTTGCTGCAGAGAGGACTAGGTCCTTACAATAGAAACACACTAATGCTGCCGCGGGATGTTACGATTGAGTTTGTGAAAGAGAGCCAATTAATTCGCAGTAATCAAACCATACACAAGCAGATATCTCGATCTTCTTATCCAGAAATGAACTGCTCTTACGGACAACCCTATTGACTCAGCGCAGCGCTCGGGAATAGCCTAAGCTAGTGCCCCGCGCTTGACTTTCTAGTGGCGCTTTAGAAATATGGAGATTACGATTACGATTACGATTAAAAATGCAAGATGACTATAATAAAAACCATGATAGCATGATATTGCGCAGTGCACGTAGACCTTCGACTTCGCTTATTTCATAGGTCTACATGCAAAGAATTAACTCTATTCTTCAGTAGGCTATAAAATGAAATCAGTAGGCGTACCGTCGAGAGATCTCTGAAGTTCATTTCGGAAGAAGTTGGTCGCAAGGATGTGGCTCCATTGCGAACAGACAGTTGTAAGCCGCCTTATCACCAGATCAGATTTCTCTTTCCACACAGTTTTCGCCAGCTTCATGTCGTTCACTTCCATGGTTATTGCTTTAACGAGGATATGTTCAATTAGCTCCATCGGTAGATCTTGCAACTATAAGTAAAAAGTTGAAATATTAAACGATTGCAAACAAATCTAGAATTCTGATTCCACACAGTAGAAGTTCGTTTCAAGGTCGTTTTAATATTTCTCTCAGGATTTTATTGCTTAGTGAGAATGTGGCAACGCAGATGAAAACTGCAGTGGTAAAATCCCATGGCGAGTGCAAAATCTGTACAAATAAAACCAGCATAGGATCGCTAAGCAAAACGTTAACTGATACATCTTACTTTCACTCATTCATTTTCAAGAATTTATATAGCGACTCTCCAGGAACCCTACTTAGAGGCGCTCCTAGCCCAGCCACAGCTTAAAAAGTAGGATAATTATAAAATTATAAAAAGCAGGCGAATTTAGCCTAGGCAAAAGTCGCAAGGTTAGTGGGAGGCAATTCCCGATAGCGGGGCCCACAATAGAAAGGCTCGGAGCTGTCTGATAGAAGTGCGATCTCGTGCCATGGAACCAAAAGCTCCCCCTTTTGCCGCAGAGCGAAGTGCTCTATGGGCTGCAAGATCAGAAACCTTGGTCAGACACCAAGGTCAGAGACCAAAGTAGGCCTAATTCCGAAGTCTCGCACTGTGAGAGAGAACGAGATATCACGGAAAGTTGCTGCTATTAACTGCAGGTCTATGGACACCAATATTAGAGAGATTTGGCGTCAAACAGTCATTTCTTATAATTGATATATCTAAGTTACTAAATACGGTACTGCTAAACATATTGACTGAAGAATATAAGTATAGGCTAAGCATAAAAGCGGTCCAAACTCGTGCAGCTATTCGGATTGCTTTGATGCAAAACGATTTGCATTTACATGTAGGCTAAATGAAACGTGGCTTACCGTTGTGTCAGGCCATGGATTGAGTCTTGCCCGTTTGGTGTTGTCATCTTGTTGGAATACGGCTACAAAAGATATAAATGAAATACTTTCTAAAGACATCTACTTGCCTCATTTGTCGATTAATTTTTTGAATTTTTGTATTATAGCCATTTTCAGACCCGGGAATCATGGGTATTTTGAGCATACGTTGGGTGACTGAAGATAAGCATAGACCTACAAACTGAGAAACTGTAGCCTACATTGTGTACAGGAATTGGATATCTAACATTTAAGAACTCTACCAAATGGTCCAAGCAGAAACTAATTGACTGATCGAAACAATATTTTATGTGACCTAACTGTTAAACGTAGACCTTCTGTCAAACCTTAATTCGGTTAACTTACAGTCTAAGCCTTCGTTCGTTTGCTCTTCATCATTGGAGTCAGGTGATGTTCTTTTCTTCGACATGACCTCCTTCGGGAAACCTACTCAACTGCAGACAACATCAATGCTCGAAGAAACACCGATCACTTTATGTCAATGCTGTGCAATCGAACGAAATAAGTAAACTAAAATTCGAAGTTTAAGACGAGAGAATCTTTAACGACAGTAGTGACGTCTTGTAACCATAGCTTACTATTGTGACGTTATGCACAACATGGCACTCTCGCTTCGCATTAATCAATGAAATGAAATAATAACTTTTTATTGTTATCATTACTTTCACTCCGAGGTGTCCTTTATCCAGTATTTAAAAGTTATCAATAACTTTGAATGCTGTTAATATCCATCAACTTTACAACTTTCTCTTAGGTTATTTTGTGTGCCTCTTTGTACCCGGTTTCATTTTGATAACCTGCTTTGCATACTAAACGAAATATAGGCTACTTATATCGATAATATAATATTAGGCCTAATATAGTTATTGCACTCAAGAAAGCGCTTTGATGGACGCCTGGGGCACCCCTCATTAGCGCGCCGACAAAAGCGCGCCGACGGTAGCGCAAACCGTGAATTGCGGCGCAAGTCAAATGCGCGCCGGCAATTATAGCGTACAGTTAAAAGACAATGGCAGGCGAGAGTATAATAGTGGATCCAAAGCTAACAGGCGTCGGCTTAGTTTGAATATACAATTAATTAGCCAGTTCTAATTCTTGGTCAAACAGTTGTTCTTGTTTAAATGGAAGCTGGATTAATGAAAACAGCTGTTGCTCAAACAGAAGCTGGATTGATTAAAAATAATTCTGGCTAACATTGCAGCTGGATTGATGAAAGAGGTCATACTTCAAAATAAACCGGATTTAGGAAAATAGTTATCGCTTAAATAGAAGCTGGGTTGATGAAAATAACATGCTTGGACAGAGGCTGGACTGATGAGACTAATTCACGATGAAATGGAAGCTGGAGCGATGAAAAGAATTTTCGTGGTTTTGTAGAAAATGCATTGATGTTTGTCAATGTAATAAACGCGGTGAGTTTGTGGGTCAAATTTTGCAACGTGCAATGACGGGACACCCGCCTGGGATGGCCTTTTGCAAGGCAAAAATTACCACAAAAGAGTTGAAAAGACCACTGTGCCAGAGCCTTGATGGCGATTGCTAAACGCAGGAAAGTTAACTATTTTCTATCGACCTTCCGGCAATTAGCCTAAGACAAGGTTTCGACTCAAATCTGTGACGAATGCTAGACAACTGTTATTGATCTGAACAAAGTCTCAACACAAGAGGATCAGCATAATCACTCGAGCATTTGTTTTCGTTATTGTTTTGCTATTATTTCTCCCACTTCATATTCATTAATCCAAGAAATAAAATTCTCGTTATTAGCGCGAAAATTATTATAATTATTATAGCACGCGATAAAATAGGTTATCAGTTTAGTGCTTCCCTAGCAGGGCTGTTACCATGGGTGGAATTTAGTTTCAGTTCTTGAAGGGGCTAAAAATAACTTGAGTTTCGTCGGGACGCGAATACTTGGTCCAAATCCAACAGAGCGGCGCCGACAACATTTTCATAATTATACCATTTTTTTCGGGCTAAAAGCTGAGGACTTTTTTAGTTCTTCGGTTCGAAATCTCAGAAATATACCATTTTCGAAAATATATAATGTTTTGAATCTTCCAGTTTTTTCCGCAAAACTTTGTTCGGGGCCCTCTTGGGGAGCTGATAAACTCCGTCCATGCTGACAACGAATGTAAGAACAGCTTTTAAAACGCAGAAGTAGGCCTAAGCAAAATAGAAACGATACTTTTGTTTTATTTGCCAACTGAAGTTGATCGTATAAACAAATTCCTAATGTTAGCCAAAATCTCAAACAGAATACGTTTTAACGCAGTTTTTTTTTGGAAAAAATAAAGCAATGGTTAGGCTACTAACATACAACCATCGCACGAGATAAGAAATTATAAGCTTAATATGAATAGTCGCAACAGGATATTATAGGCCTGTCAAAGTAAATCCTTGCAATGAACGGTAAGTTACTAAAATACGACCATCATGTAAAAAATAGAACTCTATAATTGTTTATAAACATTAATTATTGTCTGGACAGAATAAATTCTGAATGCATAATAATCAAATAGAATAGGAATTTCAATAGTTACTAAAAATACGAACATGAAGAAAAGAGTATAAACGAAATATCGAAATTATCTACCGGTACATATAGCCTAATTACAAACTACATATAGCCTAATTACAAACTATTTCATAGAAAATAAGTAAGCTTATTTGAGTTCAGTAATTTTGAATAAATGGCAACTTAAGGTAATTGAAAGTCGACCACCATGCGAAGTACAGAGAGTTTCTTGCAAGATTCCCATTTCGTCAACATTGTTTCGATTGACTCATTCTTCTGTAGAAATGGAAGAGAGTCAACACACCGTCCTTAGAGTAATCAAACTGAGATCCGATGATGTAAACACAATCTCATTTCTTTCGCCATTGTAATGCAGTCTACCGGAACGATATAACGTCTCCAGCTCCATCTGCGGACCAATGAACTCCAAGCGATTGAATTCGGAATCTAAAAGCACGATCCAGCCGATCCTATCCGCAATCAGTATGCGTCCATTCGTGTCTGCAGCACAAACACAGCAATATGTCAAAGCTGAAGACTGATATTGGTGTAGAATATTGCCATCCTTGTCGACCTCCGTCAATTTTATTTTAAATGCTTCGTTGAAGGACACGAGGACAAGGTTTCCATTTGATCTAGGAATTACTTTGTACAGTCTCGAAACTACCGCGGACACCTTCATCTCACGTTGCAAGGAACCATATGCATCATATATGCTTATTACCGTAAGATCATCACTGCTTTGCTGCTTTGAGAAGATCAGACTACTATAATAATTGGCGGATTCAAGTAGAGCATTGCTTGGCATCCACATATCAGTAATCAATGGTGTTGCTGTGAACCGGTTTTCATCATCTTTCGCGATGCGCAGGATTGAAATGACATCGTGTTCAAACGATTCTCTCTGCATGCTACATGAACGCAGTTTGACTCGCTGCTGCTGGCCGCAAGGCTCGGCGGGTACTCTCCTGGTAGCGGGATGACATCTTTCACCTCTGCCATGTTGTTGCGGTCGTAAACATCACAAGTAAAATAGTCTTCGTCTTCTCGTTTGCAGATCATAAACACTTGATCCATCGTCGAAACAACTTGGTGTATCCAAAACGTATTTGGAGGTACAACGATCGAACACTCATTTAAAATATCGATACGAATCATCTCCAGCGCTGAAAATGTTCACATGTATTATAAGCCCTACATTTTATGCGCATGATAATTATTGTCTGCGTTATGCGTTATATTTCAAGTACAATTTAAGCAGTAGCCTAGGCCTACAATAAAATACAATATGTAAAATAAACCGAAAACATTGGCGCAAAATTTGCGAACACCATGTGTAGGCTACGCTACGTTGCTGCGTAGAAAGATGCACAAAGTGAGCACAAAAATATTCTAAACAACGTTTAGAAACACCAATAGCAGTGTTTAATCTAGTCTGCCACTTTCGGTGGAGGATGGAATTCAGGTATCGTGGTATAATATAAAAGACAAACTAGACACGTAGGCCTAGGCCTACTTATAGGCTTATTAAATTTTGTGAGTGCCTTGTGATTAATTTTTAAATCGTGTGCAGTATAGCCTACAAGTTAGTATTTCTGGCGAATTGTTTTTTCGCAATAGAGTCAGGTAGGGCTATTGAGCGCTGGTTTTGTTACAGCTTTGGGAGGTCAACCTAGATGCTAGGTTTCAACTCCAAGCTAGAATATAAAATTGTTTTATAATTTTTTTAATTTTCCTCTTCTCTTCGTGAAATAAAACCGGTTGACCTACCATCGAGAGATCTCTGAAGTTCATTTCGGAAGAAGTTGGTCGCAAGGATGTTGCTCCATTGCGAACAGACAGGTGTTCTAAGTCTGCTTATCACCAGATCAGATTTTTCTTTCCACACACTTTTCGCCATGTCGTTCACTTCCATAGTCACTGCTTTAACGAGGATATATTCAATTAGCTCCATCGGTAGATCTTGCAACTATAAGACAAAAAGTCAAAAGATGCCGATCCTGCTTACAAGATTTAAAATTCTTATTCAAGACAGTAGGAGGTCGCTTTAAGCGTTGACTTAAAAGCCAGAGCTGACTAAACGACCAATTCAGAAGTTTCCCAAAGCGAGACGAGTGAGTAAGATTACTTCTACGCAGTCACATTGAGCTTGTCTTATTTGGTTTTAAATATAATAATAAGTTTATAAAAGTTTTAACGGCCTGAACTGGACAGGACTTGTAGGCTCTGACTTAATGAGAGTGACAAGGAACAGAATACTCTGGGCATTAAAGGTCCATTCATGTAGCCAACCGTCGCGATGCGACGATGGCGACATGACATGACATGAAAAGTTTCTTCGTTTTCTGACGAACTTTAATTGATCATCGGAGTTCTTCACAAATGTCTGCTATCAATCAATCAATCAATCAATCAATCAATCAATCAATCAATCAATCAATCAATCAATCAATTCACTCTATTGCAACTAGAAAATAAGAAGACAACAAAAGTACAAAACATACTTATAGGCCTATATACCCATTTTAGTAATATTGCCCTCACAATTGCATTGCTCAGTGAGAAAGTGGCAGCTCAAAATATTTAATGAAGGCAGTGATGACAAAATCACATGGTGATGCATTGATCCGAAACGATTAACGACTTGCATTTAACTGTAACATGGCTTACCGTTGTGTCAGGCAGTGAAGCGAGTCTTGCCCGTTTGGTGATGTCATCTTGTTGGAATACTGCTACAAGAGAAATAAATGCAATTATTTTAAGAAAGGTTTTTCATTATAACCATTGTAGCGTTCGGTAATCGAGCGATCGAGATAGGCAACTGAAAATACTTAAAGAGAAAGCTGGGCAATAGTGGGCAGGGACATTATAACCTATAATATTATGGTTTCCAATATTAGGTAGGCTACTTTACTAAGTGGTCCTCGTAGAAGTTGAATCATCAATCGAAACGATAAGTAACTGTTAAAACGTAGGCTGCTATCAGACCTTAACCGTTAACGGTTTAACCCATTGAAGGTAAGGGGGTGTGACACACCCCGTAACTTTCTACGTTACGCCTTTAGCGAAAATCGTTCGACCAGCTTTGTATATTATTTTGTTCTTCCGTATTGATTGTGAATATGGAGTAAGCTTACTCCACCAAAATTGCAGATATTTGGAACGAGCAGTCTTTTTCTATTAAAATGAAATTAGAACTTTTTGTATAAAACAAGATTCCTCTGTCATTCGTGCAGCAGGCGAGTGTGCAACAATGTGCATTAAGCACGGCATTACTGTGTGAAAACATTGCATTGAGAAGGCTCACGATTGAAAGCATTCTATGTTGCACTTGAAATATTGGCCATTCGTGCAGACTACAGTTAATAGTGTTGCGAATGCGGATTACACATTGCACGTGCTAAGTACATGTAGATAGGCTATTAGATGGTAATAATATTGATACCCCTGTTGGCCATTTCAATGAGGATTGAAAACAGTTTTTTGTTCGTGATAATCCTCAGTTTAGCTCAAAATTGGTCATAAAAGAATAGTTTAACTTACGATTAATGTTGTCAATTATTTTGATTTAGCGAATTGCAATAAAAAACATTTATTGTGGTATGTCATACCCCACCTCACAACAAACATTCCACCTTCAAACGGCTAATTCTGTTAACTTACAGTTTAAGCCTTCGTTCGTTTGTTCATCATGACTGGAGTCAAGTGATGTTCTTTTCTTCGACATGACCTTGTTGTTGAGGAAGCGTAAACGTCGCTTCTTGCCGCAGTCAACACCAATACCGTATACCTACTGGTAGGTTAATGCATGCTGAGCTATCGAAGGAGAAAGAAAAACTCAAAACATGACAGGAGACGTCGCAAGCAATGGAAGCTATTAATGACCTTGTAAATGACGTAGTAAACACTATCATGACGTTTGCAATGAAGTTGACATCATTCACTTAATATTCATTTAACCTTATAGTATTTTTCTTATTACCGCAGTCTTTTATA